>JANHFK010007060.1:242637-256718 GCA_036250565.1 Sibynophis collaris
GGAGTGCTTTAAAGGTCATGACTAAAATCTTGAAACGCACCCCGAAAGCCACTGGCAGCCAGTGCAGCTCGCGCAGGAGAGGTGTAACATGGGAGAACCTGCAGGCCCCCAGAATCCCTCGCGCGGCTGCGTTCTGAGCTAGCTGTAGCCTCCGGATGCACCCCAAGGGGAGCATGTTTATATCCCTCTGTTAATACAATTTAGGATTGCATTGGCTTTTTTGGTTGCTGCCATAATCTGCTGGCTCATGTTTAAATAATGATCCTTCTCTCACTGTTAATGCTATTGAGCCAGGTTTTACCTAATTTGTAGCTGTATATTTGATTTTTCTGGCCTAAGTATAAAACCTTACTTTTCTCTACATTGAATTTCATTTTGTTCGATAGGACCCAGTGTTCAAATCTGTCGACATCCATTGGGATCTTGAGCCTATCTTCTGGGGTGTTGGCACAGGGTATAAAGCCAGGCAATCGTGGCTGTTCATTCAATAGATCTCACCCACAGAATACTCCCTGTTTGTATGGAAGTTCATCTATGCAGCAGTAGCTTGATCTGCAACACGAAGCTACAGAAATGTTACTGGGTTGTTTTTTTGGGGGGTGGGCTTGTTTTCAAATGCAAAACTTGATACTGCATCCTCCTCCCTTAAAAATCAGGAAAGTTCTTCAGATTAAGAAGACGACTGACTGAATTCCAGCTACCAATATTTTGCTGGGGAAAGAATTAGACATATTTCCTGCCAGTTATATATTGATCCTTAAGCCAAGGAATCACACCAAAGGGTTTCTTAATAGTTTATTAGTACTTCTAAAACTCCATGAGAAACCAATATCTGGCTGAATGTAAATGGCAGATCAGCATGATTATTCTGGCCTAGAAGCACGAATGATGCTCGGGGAAGAATTAAAAGACACAGCATGTCCAGCTGCCAACTTAGGAGCCAGCCGGGCAGGCAGGGATCTCCAGAGCACTGCAGTGATGTCTGGCAGATGGCAAATGCAGCTTTGTCCACAAAAGTGCTGTCTAATTTCTCCTTTTTTTTGCTTCTCAACCTGCTGTACTTTCGAATAGTCTCCTCTGCACTGTGGCAGATGGGGCCAGATGGTTTGCAGTGCAGAGTATAAAACTGGCTGTAACAGTTGACTTTCTTCCTTGTATTCTTCAGCTGATGCCAAAACCCGGGTCTTCTTTAAGAAACAGGGATTGAAAAGTCTAGCAATAAAAAACATGAACAACAGAAATATACTAGTATGTTTCCAGACCCCTTATATCAGATACTGTATGCTTGATTCTTAGAACATTACTGATTCTTTAGGTTCTTGGTTGGGCATAGCTCATAGGTCCTTGTTTGAAATTTGCTGCTACTGCAATGAGGTAATGGGAACCCACTGGTACCAGTTGAAGATACCCTGGAAATGTTCAGGAGGCAGGCTAATAAAGAGGTGAGAACTCAGAAAAGGTGGGAGGTGGCTCGGAGCAAGGTGAAATGATGGTCCACAAGAACATTTGCAGTTCTTCTGATCATTGTAAACCTGGAATAGTAAATACTGTGACATACTTTTACATTTGCAGTGTTTGATTCAGCTCACATAGTGTACATGATTTTGAAAAACTGTACATAGTTGCTTATGAAGAAACAAAACCAACCAGGCTGCACTTAGATACTGCACATATATGGCAAACTAATATGTTGATAAAGTACTTTGCTTGGCTACTTTTTAGATTAGCCAAACACACAGATATGTAACCTGTTTGCCTGTTTACTATTCATTTTCTCATTCTGTGCAAAAGGTTGCTGCAGAGGTGTATTTCAAGTGTGGTCTCACCAGTGCAGTATAAAATGGTATTATTTTTTCATGTGATCTTGAAACTGTCTCTCTCTTGATGCAATCTAAAATCTACTCTTTATCTATTAAGCTGTTCTGAGTTACTAGTGTTATTTGGTTGAGAAGTATCCGAAATGTTTAAAATAAATGAGATGAAATATAGATATTGCATCAAATAATGTATCAAAAACACTGAGAATGAAATTCTAAGCAGCCAAAGCAACTGCCTTTTATTGACATTATATGTCAAAGGAGATTTGCTAGAGGTTTAAAAAGAATATTTGTAATAATAATTAGGAAAGTTTCTGTAATTCAGCACAGTATTGAAAGTTCAAGAAAACGTATTTTATAAATCTGAATATCGCCCCTGTTTTTTATTATTTTTCTAAAAAATATTAAGTTAAAGTAGACATAAAAGAAAAGACAAATAACTATCTTTGACAATAGTAGGAATGATATTTTCTGAAGATTTTTGATGTAATCTAGTTTAAACAACAAAATGCACAGGTTTAGTAAACAGATTGTAGGAAGTTTCCATGTAAATGTTAACTCTAACCAGCAAAATGTACACATAGACAACTACATAAAGACAGTAATCTGTGACCAAAAATAATCAAATGCAATACAAGTCTGTGGTTACATATCTTTTGGTTACAATAAAACCTGCATTAAGAACAAAAGCGTGCATCAACCTAACACAAGATTGTTAGTTTTGCTGGGACTTTTATGTCCATAAGGCTCTTGGAGAACATGGACAATTTACAGTTTTTAGGTTTTTTTTAAGGTGAACTCTTATGTTTCTGGTGCTTTCAAGCTGGACTTGTCATAGTAGTGCAACATATTTTCCATAGGAAATGATGGTAGTGGCAAAGATCTCACCCCAAAGATGCCACTGTTGGAAAGCAGATACAAAATCCTACAAATACTATTGTCTATGTGTAGGCATCAGAATCCTTTTTCTTCCTCCCCATTCATTTAATTGTTTATAGAAATAGTAAGATGGCTGTCGTTTGGTCATACTACATATGACGTTCATCTATGGTTTGGAAACAAACATTCAAAATACTCAGAATGCCTCTGTTTATAGCTCAAAGAAAATTCCAAAATGCTCAGAACAGATTGTTTCATATTTGAAACAGCAGTTTTACACCCAGAACAGGACATTTTGTGAAATTTCATACATTAAAGCTTCAAATATAAAATATTTTGCACACCATTAAAGCACAATGCAAAGACATACAAAAGGTCACACATTCTGGAGGAACCATTAACTGATCTCATATTCTGATCAGTTATGATGCCTGCCAAACTTTATCCTTCACAGGCAAATTGAAGAAAATCTTAACTCTTCCATTTTGTATTTAAAAACCACCTGGTTCAAGTTTTGAACAAGTGATTGTGGTGAAGGTAAAAGCACTTCAGAGGTAGTAAAGACATACTCTTCATTACTGTGGCCAATACAAAACTAAAATTAGGAAGATGGTCTATTTGTCCTTACTCTTGAGATGAGAGATAATGATCCCTGTCAGTTGCTGGATTTTCATTTCTATAACTGATAACTGAGTGGTTGAAACAGAGCAGTGATTAGAGCCTTCATAATCTTTAATTTTCCCCAATGCTCATGTGTCTGGCTCATTTTTCTATGATACTTAGATGCATAATGAAGGTTCATAATTGTGTGCTCCTAAATGTTCATTTGCTATCATATGTTAAATATCTGGAATTCAGAATCTTTATGAATAAAATCTTAGAATTGTCAACTATTTTCTTTTCTTAGTGCATTATTTCATACTTACCTTAATAGTGATTGTTATCAAAGTATTGTTTAAAAAAAAGACATTTCAAACATGACTAGAAAATAGATTACTTACAATACTTTAGTTAATGTCACATATACTTAATGACTAAGTATATGATGTATACTTATACATAATAATATAATAACTTTTAAATACCGAGTTAGAAATAATCTCTGAGAAAAACATGTTAATTTCTAACAAGAACAATGAAGCACAAAATCAGATTTCTTTCTAGACCTGCCATGAATCTTATCAAGTATGAACTTACATGTTTGTTTGTTTGTTTGTTTGTTTGTTTGTTTGTTTGTATGTATGTATGTATGTATGTATGTATGTATGTATGTATGTATGTACAGAATGTAGGCAAGTAGTCATCTGCACTGGTTATCTTTGTTTCATTTCTAATAGATGATAGTTATTAACAGAGATGAAAAAGCAGGGAACTTATTAAACAGGTACACTGATAAAAATCAATGAACTTCAATTAAGCACATTATAAAAATGAACAATGAAACCCTATTTTTAAACCAACTACATTATGCTTGCATATTAAAATAAAGATATTGTAAAAACAGAAAATAAATGATCACCTCCTTCTGAGTTAATTCCAGATCATTAAACAACACTGATATTGATGGGTAGAATACTATAGAAAAAAAAATCAACATTGTTGCTGTTTTGTTTAAATGATTATTTTAGGGCAAAGGAAATCCTGATTATATCAGAGAAAGTATTGTCACACTATCTCTGTATGTAAACTTTAACACAAATCAAATACATGAAACATTGTTTGTTTTCAATGATCAAGTGATGTACTTAGAAAAGGATACCTGTGAATTAACCTATGAATACTATTTATCTCAGTAAGAGAAGCACAACCTGAGGTCAGTGTATTGCATGGTGTCCTCAGAAATTTTCCCAAAATTGCTCCTAAAACTGCAATATTTAATTATAAAATATACACAGAGTAATCCTATTAACCATATGCAATAGGAAATAATTTAAAATAAATATAATCAAATTAAAAGTATCTTAGTTTTTATCTTGGCTTATCTGTTTTTGGGATTACAGTCCAACCCAACCATTCAACATGTATCTTAGCTTGAAAGAAGTCACTTACCCTGATCTAAACAAAAATATTCAGTGATGTGAAACACTAGTGGCATGTCCATACTAATATTCTCTTTGGGGTGCTTTTACTTCCACAACAATTGTTTCCCAGTGTCTCTAAATAAAAATGTTGTGTCCTCATAACTTACCTATACTATTAAAATACAGTATATATCAACCTGGTACACATCATGACATGTTGTATTTTACTGTTAATCCTGTGATGCTGTTTCCCAAATTTTAGCAAGCAACAATATACTTTCAGACAAACCTGACATTTCACATGTTCGCTGAGAAGCAATATTGAAAGTCTGCTGGAAAGTCGGAAGTCCTGCCTAAGAGCCTGAAGCGTTTCTCCTGATTAATGGGAACAAGGCCAAAACTCCTCTATTTTTTCTGAACATTTATGTTGCTCATTAATAATCATGGATGTTCAAAATAAACATTAAGTAGTAAATCTTGCCAAGTTGAAGGACAGTGAGTTCCAAGGCTTATCTTGATATAAACAATCAATTAGAACTGCTTATTAAAAAGCAGCAATGTCCAGAGTTGCTATTCCTTCACGGTCATGTTGCATAAGTGTGTCTTTGACAGGAACCGTTTCCCAATCAGATCTCAAGCAGGTCTTCTCCACTCTCGTCACTCTCTACAGTAAGTTGCCTTGTCCACCACTTCTTAACTTCTGATCCACACGAAGCCACATCTGACATAGGATTCATTTTGCACACAACGGATTTCACAGTTGTCCGACCACCAATTCTTATGTTGACTGAAGACACTGAATGGCTTATTGGTTTTGGGGCTAGGAAATGAAAGAAAAAAAAATATTCACTGCAAACAAATCGTCATCATGCTAAGCGATTCTGGTGTGATGGAAAGTGGATTTGTGGCAAAATATTTGCCATTTCTGAAACCTAATGAAAAGATTAAAAAAAAAAAAACTCAGTAACACCAACAAGAGGAAACACAATGTTAACTCCATGGATTATTTTCTTTGGTGTGAGAAATTAGAAACTTTTGATTCTATGAACGTAAGGCTTCCATTATGTATTCCTTGTTACCACACTTTCTCCTCCATTGAAGGCAAAACATTTCTCTGGTTAAATCTACACAGAGGAGTTCCCCAAGAACATAATTCCACCTCTGTGAGTTGTTCTGTACTGATAGGTACTATATCTTGCCAGGTGCTGGATGTAAACTTATAAGCTATAGAACTTTGTTGTATTTTCAATTTTTTTCTACAATAGTGAAACTGTTTCTACAGTATATATAACTGAAAGTTTTAATATATTAAAACAGCATTATTAACAATTGGAAACAAAATTTTAATAAGCCCATGCCCAGTCTATTTAGTGCAGTAGTGATTAGAGTATTGAACTGGGACAGGAAAGGCTGAATTCAAGTCCTATGTAGCTAATTTGGGCCACTTACTTTCTCTCAGACCATCATATTTCACACTGCTTTACTTGGAGAAAATAAATTACCAGAGAAAGCTGAGTGTCCACAGGACACAATGTAAGAATAGTACAGGAGCAACTCAGTAATGATGGCAGTTGGGATTGGAATTTCTGTTGCTAAGCAACGTGGTCATAAAGCATGACATCATGTGACAACCCTGCTTAGTGATGGCAGTTTTGGCACTTCTGGTTGCTGTTGTTAAGTGATACTCGCAGTCTTGTTAACTGCAATGTCTTGACCTCAAAGTCAACTTGCCCACTGACTTTGCTTGTGGGAAGCCACCAGTGAAAGTCACAAATGGCAATCATATGACCATGGGATGGTGTGATCTTATAATTATGAGTGCCTGGATTGTGATCATGTGATAGTGAAGAACTGTGACAGCTGCAAGTATGAGAACCAGCTGTAAGTATCACTTGTTCAATGTGGTTGTAAGTTTGAATGGTTGCTGAACATCATTAAATGAGGACTACATTTATTAGTAACAATAATGAGAATGCTAACAATGTAGACGTTTACCAATATATATTATAAATGTATACCGGTAATAAAAAGATCTTATATAAAAATGGCATACTATAAACTGGTTTTTCTTTAATCGTTCCAAGTTTGAAGCTCTGCTCTTTTTAATTGTAAATTTACAGAATCTTATGCATTTAAAACATAAAGCAGTGCCTTACTGGACCAGACTCTGCAATCTATAACAACAGTGGACAACCTACATGACAAGGAAGCCAATTATACTCCAAGCAGATGGCCTTCAGAAGTCTTGCCATCAAGGCCTAATAGTCATTGATCCCCATGACTTCTATGAATTTGTCCAACTCTTTGTTGAAACCAATCAAGCTGGTACCCAACACTGCATCTCATGATAGCCCTGGATCTTCAAGGTAAGACTTTTATGATATTAACTCTCTGAATCTATAAAGCTTAGGGTTTTTTTATAGCCCCAAGATCTTATTGCTCTTCTCACCTATTGCCATTGTTCACGTTATTCTGTTATTCTGTGTAGAAATAATAATTATTCATTGTAACCATTATTTCACTGTTGAACAGTTTGAGTGGCAGACATTATTCTGCCATAATCCCAGTTCAACAGAACATTCCCCATATTCTGTATTTAAAACATACAGTATTTATTGAACAATAGATTTCTATCCAGGCACTTAGAGCTAGGATTTTTCTCTTTCCTTCTAGTGTCACCAAAGGCCTAACTGAATTAAAATTATAGATTCTACACAAATGCTATAATATAAGAACTGCCACTCTGAGCTGCAACTTTACTTTGCTAAATTAGTTGGCATACCACATCTCCCATAAAGGGGTAGAGTTGGGCACAGAGAAAGTAAGAGATGTGCTCGAATGGGGAGCCCCCTGTACCCAGAATCAGCTGAAAAGCTTCCTCGGTTTCGCTAACTTCTACCGGCAGATCGTTCTGGCGTTGGTGCAAATCGTGCTCCCTATCACCAATCTACTCAAAACCAAAAGAGAGGCAAACTCCAGGCTGGGGCAACCACACAAATGGTCCATGAAATGCCAGACAGCATTCAAAAAACTGAAGCAACTGTTTGAGGCTGAGCCCATTCTTTAAACACCTCAATCCTGACGAATCGTTCATCGTCCAAGCAAATGCCAGTGATGTCACTGTGTGTACCACCCTCCTCTGAAGAACCAACAAGGACTCCTACAATCATGTGCCTATACCTCCAAGAAACTCTCTTAACACAGAGTGCAGGTGGGCAATATGGGAAAAGGAAGCCTGTGCAATGTGATGGGCATTACTCACCTGGAGACACTTCTTCCAAGGGAGTAAGACTCCTTTAGAGATCTGGACAGATAGCAAGAATCTGAAAGCACTGAAGGCTCCCCAAAAACTGTCTCCTAAACAAGTGAGGTGGGTTCAATACTTCAATCAGTTCAATTTCACCCTGCATTACTTGCCGGAGGAAAAAATTCCTGGCAGATATGCTCTCAAGACTACCCCAGTATAACAGCATCAGAGAGGAGACTGTAAACTCTATCATCCCTTCTAGCGAAATAGCAGCTCCGGTCATCACCAGGGCAACAAAGCAAAGCTGGGTGCAAGGTAACCAATGATCTTGCAGCCCTGACCGGGGTCGATTGGTTTGCATGCCACAAAGCCAACTTCAGTCTACATGATGGCCTTGCCTGAATTGGGTCTAAACTTGATGTACCTGAAAGCCAGAGGACTTTAGTGCTGTAGCATAGCTACGATTCCAAAATGGCTGGACACTTTGGATTTGTCAAAACCTTACACTTGGTGAGGCGCCAATTCTGGTGGTCAAGCATGAAATTAGAGTATTGAACTGGGATTGGGAAGGTTGAATTCAAGTACTATTTTGCTAAATCTGGGCCACCTACTTTCTCTCAGCCCATCATATTTTACATTGCTTTATTTGGAGAAAAGCTATGTCGCCAGTTGCCTTGTATGTTCATCTGTGAAGGGTCACCCCAGAAAGCCACCAGGTTTACTACAACCCATAGTTTATGTCTTCTTGGAAGGAGATTTCTATGGACTTTATTGTGGAATTACTTGATAGCTCCAGGAACATAGTAGTATGTTCTGACATACTACTGACCTCTTCTCCAAACAGGATCGTTTCATGGCTTGTCCCAAAATCCCTTCAGCATGGACCCTAGCAAAACTCTTTGTGCAATGTATCTACCAGTTTTATGGAGCTCTGACCAGAATAATTTTAGACTGGGGTATGTACAATTTACTTTCCTATTTTGGCAAGAATTTTTAAAGCTCTTGGGGACCTCCCAAGGACTCAGTTCCTCTTATCATCCCCAAACCAATGGAGCCTGTGAACACATGAATGGCATACTGGTGCAATACTTTCATTGTTATGTCAATTACCAACAGGACAATTAGTCAGACTTTCTCCCCTTTCCAGAGGTAGCTTATAACAATTCTATACACAGCAGTACCAGTTTCACGCCATTCTGTGTGGCCACCGGCAAGGACTTTGTTGCTGTGCCGAAGCTTCCCTAACAATCTCCCCAAAGCATGTCGCTAGCTGAATGGGTAAAATCCCTGCAACTCACACAGGGCACTTGAAGATGTGAGAGACACCCAGAAAAAGTACACCGACAAAAAGAGATCACAGCAAAAGGAATTTAAAGTTAGAGATGAAGTATTTCCACAAAATTCCTGCAATCCAGACAACCCTTGAAGAAACTAAAATCCGTTGAACCTTTCCCCATTATTAGAATAATCAACCCAGTGACCGTGGAAGTAGAGCTATAAAAAAACTTCCAACACATCCATCCTGTTTTCCACAGGTTTTAAAATCTGCAAACACAACAAAGCTCCCCCCACTCCCTATACTTATTGAGGAGAACAATTGGATGTCAAGGAGATCCTTGACTCACAGACACACAGATGCAAATTTCAATACTTAATCCTCTGGAAAGATTTCCCACCTTCTGAAACTGGGTGGGTTGACACCAAACATGTGCGGTCCCCACACCTGCTCCATAAATTTCATAACTGATACCCTGATAAACCCCACTAAAATCCTAATCTTTCATTTCTTTTCTTTCCCTAGGTTTAGCCCTTTTTAAAGAGAGGTAGAATGTCAGAATTGCCATCCTGAGCTTTGTTTTGCTTCACTAAGTGTCAGTCTGCCATAGACTATGAGGAGAGGAAGCTGCTGGGGAAACCGAAATTACCTCTTGTGCCTTCCCAAGATATCTGCTCATCGTCCCAGGGCCTGAGAGAGGAATGCAACTTCTCACCATCTAGCCTGCCCGATGCAGGGAACATTACCAAAACAATTCCTTTGAATGTGACTGGACAATAGGGAGATAATAAGTGGGAGGAACGGGGAAGGGAATGTTAGCTAGAGAACCTTTGCGTGCAAACTTTTTACAGCTGCTTTAGGGTAATCAATCTGGCTTTTGGAAAAAGTATACCTTTCACTACAAATGGAGTTAGGGGTCTTTCTTTGCTAAGGGACCGAGTCAGGATAGGCCTGACAATGCATTTAGGGGTCCATTTTGTATAGGTAGGTAGATTTCAAACGATGGCTGTAAGAGTAAGATGTCGATTCATCCCTGATGGTCTGAGAGATTATGGCACAATACTTTTTCAGTCGGCATAAAGTAGACTAATATTAGAATAGTTTGGTATATCAAGAAGATGAAAATGTGCCCCAAGTGATTCAGAATTCATTTCAAGCACATACGTTTCTTTTGAGGGATAGGAAGTTTAAAATTGGCTCACGTTAAGACTAGAATATGAATCAGAAATTTCATTTCCTTTTCTCTTGAGAATATATTTGACACACGTTGCCATAAAACGCCTAGGGTCATCATGCATAAGATAGGTAGTCATGTAACTTTTCTAAATATAACTAAACATTCTTTGGATGATTTTCAGAGCTGTATCCGATAGATCTCCAAATTTCATTTTGTACTCTCTTGTAATATATTGATTTTGTACTCTCTTTGATATGGAAAGCGGCTATATCTGTATTCTGAAACTGTATCAGTTTGGGAATGCGCTTTATACCCTTCTTCACTTACCAGATGGCAAACGCCATTGCCCAAGCTTTCGCTGAGGTCTACCAGAATCACCAGAATCTTGTCGATATCCACCTCTGTCAGAAAGCGTGGGGCTAAGCAGCTGCTGTTCACTACTTGTCTGAAAAGAATGAGAGAGAAAAGGAATTAAAACCTGAAAAAAACAAAAAGGATCTTTGATTTCTGGCCCTTATTTCACAAATTATGCAGTTGAAATTTTGTATAGATCTTTCTGTTCACCCCCCCCCGTGTAATTTCTTTTTGTTAATTTTTTTTAAAAAGGCGTATTTATTATTATTGGCAGATTTGAATGCAGATTTCTCAAATGTACGTGTGTATGTTTTTATTTATTCGATTTCTATACCGCCCCTTTCCTGGAGGGACATGTTAATGTTTTCTGTGCATGTTTTTTCATATGTAATTTTCCCAATCCATTTTGACACGTTTCATGCAAATAAAAACACCTATACTTAGACTCTAAATGTTGCTATCTCATTTAGATACTAATAGGATCTGTTGTGGTAGATCAAGCCATTTCCTTCCCATTAATATGTGTGTTAAATTTCTTTTACACCCCTAGGTACAACTTATTGATACTATTATTTATTGCAACGTTTATTGCTAGAAACATTTTAGGAAAAATGCATTCCAGAATACGGGTTGTTTAAATCTGAGAGTTATAATATTCCCTTATGCGTAATGAATCACAGAAATTATGTTTTTTTAGGCCTCATAAAATTGAACATAAAATTTATATTAAGCATAGTAGAATGAAGAAGTAAAAGAAAGAAAAAGAAAAAAAGAAAGAAAAGCAAGTTTCCATGGCCTGCAGACAGTATGTGTCATTTACATATATTTTTGGGGCAGGAATGAATGGAAAGATCTGCTCTTTTACCAAAGATCTGGTGGGTGTCTACCAACTATGTCGTGGTCAGATTCAGTTGAATGTTTTCTCATAAGTTGTGTTCTATTGCACAGACTCATGCTTTTTCCTAATGCTTCTAGGCTGTTTTTGGATGGTGGCTTCAAATCATTATTGACTCCTAGCAAGTTTCTGGACAAGTCCCTGCAGTTTTCTTGGCAATATTTTGGAAGTGTTTTACTTAGTGAGAGTGAGGGTTGAGAGTGAGTGACTGGATCAAAATCATCCAGTGGGCTTCAAGTGGGACTAGAATTCATGGCCTCTCAGTTTCTAGACTGATGCCTTAATCATACACCAAACTGGCTCTCTTTCTAGGCCACTGGCTGAGAATTTTGAGAACAACAATAGGGATGAACCCATACCTCAGGCTGTGCATTGTTATCCTGGTTATTAGCATTCATATCTTCACTTGGCTGTGTTGTCTCAATGCTTGGTGGATTTAGGAAACGGCTTAATTCCTGCTGTTGACTTTCTCGGAGGCTGTGGATGATGCTGCATGACTGCTGCTGTTTCTAGGAAAATATGACACACATGATATATTTTGTTTTCTTTAAAATTTCTTCCCAAAAAAAGAAATATAGAAGGTAATTATTGGTGATGGTAGATGAATGGGAGTTTTGGCTTATCATCAGTGACAGACTGAGATGATAAACATTTTCTTCACACAGTCGCTTGGGGGCTGAACCTGAGTTGATGGTATAAAATCAACCAAAGTACCTTTCCAAAATTAGGATTTCTCTTTAAAATGAAGTTTTTCTATTGTATTATTTTCATAAGAGACGCATACTTTTAACTTTATTTCTGTTTTCAAGAAACTGTCCAAAAAAGTTATTTAAATCAAAATAATTTTAAAAAATGTTTTCCAAACATCATCTAGAGGCTATTGAAGTATATTAGCTTCAATAATTTTTAAATTAAACAATAGATTAACAAAACAGCAATGGGAACTCTTACAAAATGATCTGTGAGGAGTGGAAATGGATCAAACACAGGAGAGGTTGCCTACAGAAATCCCCTTTTGTTCTTCCTTGCTCCTCTCATAGAGAAAGAGATTGGAGATATTTCTTTCAATAGAACATAGAGTAACAGAGTTGAAAGGGACGTTAGAAGTCTTCTAGTCCAATCCCCTGCTCAAGCAGGAGACCCCATACTATTTCAGACAAATGGCGGCCCAGTCTCTTCTTAAAAGCATCTAGCCATGGGAGATTCACAACTCCTGAAGGCAATGTAAACGTATATTTTTCTCTTATATTCTAGGAATCCAGAGGTTTATAGGGGCAAAATAAATTCCTGTGTGTGCAAAGTGCTCTATAATCATCATCTACATTGTCATCCTCTGGGTTTTTTGTTATTTTTCTAAATGATTTCAATTGTCCAGGCAAAGCTGAGATAAATAATTGGCAAGAGAAGCTGGCAAGGCTCATGGTTTGCACTGAAGATTCCATAGAATCTCACTGGTTATTAAGGCAAGACTCCTGCAGGTGCTGGAGTAATAATAAGATTAATAAATATCTCATATTTATTTGAAATGTAAGTCAGCCATTTCCATTCAGTTGTTCAAGCCCTATCTTCTGGAGTCATGGGAAACAGTTGTTTTATTTTATACGATGCCACAATATATTCTCTTGACCTTCCCATCTCCAACCTCAAAATAAAAACTTGGGAATTTTTGACTTGCTGGTTACACTGCATAGTGGAAATTAATGTTCATAATCTGTATTACATAATATGTTCAAAGATGTGATATTGCAACCCCCCAAATAATAAATGAATTTGTGTGACTCTTTCATGAATAGAACTGATTATTTCATTGGGTTTAGGGTTGGGCAAGAGAAGACAAAAAGTAAACATATTGTGTTTTTCATTATTATATTTAATTTATGTATCGCAAGGATTCTTAATTTTTGCAGTATTGTAACTGCCAGTTCTAAGGGACTTCCTCTTAAGATGGCTCTGCATGATAAGAACTTTTTTCCCTTATCGATGATCTGCTGATTTCACTGCCAAAGTGATTCTTTGGCTGTGCTGCTCCCTGATTTTGAATGGGAGCACTCAGGAATCACCAAGATGACTTTTGGATGATCATGGACCTAATTGGAAAAGAAGGTCTTGAAGATTCCCATTCTCTCTGGAAGAGATTGCAGTCACTGGGCATATAAATCTTCCTCTCATCAATTTCATTATTTTAAGCATGCCTGAGTTTTAACTTTCACTTTTGAATTTATTGTTTCATTTCGCTTCTGGCTTTAAAAGTCGACTAATGGTTGAATGTTGATTTATTTCAACCTCTTGTTGAACTTTAATTGTATTTAATTTACCCACCCCCTTTTTAAAATATATGTTTATTTATTTATTTATTTGTTTGATTTATATGCCGCCCTTCTCCGAAGACTCAGGGCGGCTTACAATGCGCTAAGC
>JANHFK010007060.1:271398-281475 GCA_036250565.1 Sibynophis collaris
ACAGGAGGCCATGGAGGGTGAAAACGAGCCCCCCCATCCTGTTTAGTTGGTAAAGTACTGCCGGAGGCATCCATGCCCCTGCTCCTGGCCGCCCCCCTGCCAGCCCGCGAAGGAGAACTACAATGCTGATCCGGCCTTCGAAGAAATCTAATTTGACATCCCTACAGTAAGGTTTCCAAAATACTATATCCAAACTAGTTATTTTCAGAAAATTACCTGTAAAGTAGGTGCATGCATTACTCTTCGAAAAGGAGATTCAAACATCATTGAAATACAGGAACATATGGTGACAATGATCATTACCCAGTCTAGATAAGTAACCAATCCCAGCAAATCACTGCAAAATAAAATGGAACACACTAAGTGGCAATGAGACTCCAGAAATTATAAATATCAGTCAAATATAAGTTGGACTAGTGAAAATAGAGAATCTTTCAAAATGTTGACATCTAAGAAAACATTTTCCAGAGAAATTTCAGTTTAGAAAAAAGTGTATATCAATATATAAAATGCATAAATTCATTTTTGCTTACTAAAGTTGATGATATTTTGTGTTTTTAACTGCTCCAGTAACAGGATCTGTTTTAGAGCTGTAACAGAGGGAAAAGAATGTTTAGAGTATTGTTCAATTTTTATTATACAAAGCTGTTTTACAAATATACAAGACAATCTGCATTTGAAATGAAGACTTTATTTTTAAAAAATAAACAAGAACAAAACTACAAATTCATAGCCATTTGGGGATTGAACATTTTCATTTATGACCCCACAAGTCACAGAAATTGGCTAAAATGTCATCCCAGTTTCTTAAATCTGTATGTTAATAGATATCGTTTAGACTGAGACTTAATTTTAGGCACTGGGAACATATAAGGACAAATTTTATCTCTTTAATTAACAGTCACATTGGCTATCCAGTAATGGAAACAGAATTTGTGATTTAATATATCTTCTGAAATATCAATACAATTTATATTATATTTTATACTTTTATAGTCTCTAAATCCTTCCTCAACCTGGTGCTGTCCAATATATTGTTTTGTATCTCTGGGAATTGTGTTCCAGTTCACCTGGAGAGAACTGGATGGCAGCAAGTATTCTCTCACAGTTCCAAAGTTTGTTTGACTCTGGGTTTGCACCACACCACTTCTATTTAAGTTGTCATGACTATCCCCAAAATAATCTCTGTTTTAGCCCAGCACATGCAATTTCCTCCTTGAGGAATTCCTCAGGGAGGGCTTTGGAGTCCAGGCATACTGCTGGCTGACTGGAAAGCTTTGGGAGAACTATAAAGTACAAGCTGAGGTAAATGTTCTCCTCTTATCAACTCCCACATTTGAAACCTTGCACAATATTCAAATGGGTGTCAAGGACAATCTGCATAGCAGGCATCATGACATTCATTTGCAAATTTTTTAAAAAAGAAACAATATTTTGTCACTTTATGTTTCAAAAGCAGTGCACGCAGATCTCCCAATTTCTGTTTATGGTTGAAAGAATAAAACAAATAATAAAACCAAGAAACATTTGCAAAATATATAATTGCTGGATATATTAAAATGTCTCTGATTAGTTATTGATGTTATTTTGCAGAAGCTTTTTAATAACAGAATATAGTGAATCAAAACAAGTGAATCAAATCATAAGCTACACATATACTTACGCATTAAAGCGAGCTCTAACTACAACTCGGCAGAAATTCCTAAATCTGTGTTCCCGACCCACTATGAAAAGAGGCTTGTCAAAATAGGGGTGATTCTCTCGCAACTCTTCTTCCTGAACTTTTCTTTCAAGAACAACATGATTACAGAGTCAGCAATCAATTTCGTTTGGATAGCAGCAATAACACAGTATAGTATAATTGAGACAGTGTTAAATGTGGGCTACAGAAAGCCTCTGGTCAGCTACGACAATTATTCAACGGTTACCATCAAGTAGTTGGGAACTAACAAACACAAAGAGCTCTATATGAAAGACTCAGAGGGTGAACCTACAAGATTTCAATGCATACATTCTCTTTTTATATGAAAAATTCACAGAATTATTGAGAAGCTCTAGCTGCTTCTCAATGAAAGGGCCACCTTGAAGAAAACATGAAGCAATTCTAGAAATGAGCAAGGAATGGTTCTCTCTTGAGAGATTTTGAACAAGACTTCTAAGAATCTCTCAAACCAGAACTTGTTTGTTTGCTTGCTAGTAGGGAAACAATTACACTGATGATGTTAACTATTTGGGTAATAAAACGTCTGCAAATGAACAACGAAGCTCAGAGAGCACCAAGACTCTGTATGTGGACTCAGTTACAGTGGTTATGAGTGCATTATTGGACCAAGTTTGTTTTGCGGGACAATCTAGCAATGTGGTTACTAAGAGTTGATACTAACCTGATGGTAAATAATCAGTTAATTAACATTTGTGAGGCACATTGGAAAAGCATACCCTTGTTTATTTAACTATTTGCTTGCTGTTTTTTCCCCATTCAGATTCTCACAGCTTTCAGCCACCAGTTCAAAATCAAAACCAACAACAACCATCTTTTTTCTTGAGATGGAGATTATACAATTGAGTATCATTCAGATATTTGTGATACCTCCATGCAGTGCTGACACACAACCTTTCCAAATAGTGGCTTCATGTAGACCAAGGATCCCCAACCTTTGGATTCTGCAGACTGGCAGTGGTGCTGGCTTTGGCGATTTTGACGGCAGGAGAAATGTTTTATGTGTGCAACCTAAATCCTGTGCATGCGCAAATGAAGCTTTGTGCACTTGCCCACCATTTTGGTGGCCCAGTACCCAATGGTCAGTGGCTAGTAGCGATCCATGGCCTGGGGGTTAGGGACCCCTGATATAGACCTTAAGATTAGGGAGGGAAAGGATGGTTGTCCTCCCACCCCCAGCTCTCTACTTTGGAGTTCTTGTAAAGTTGACCTATTTCCCAATCATTGCCTGAAACCAGTCCTCAAGGAGGAGAACACAGTAAGACAGTGTTTCTCACAGGCAACTTTCATGGTTCAGAAGGATACCATGTTCAATTGAACTGAAGGTTATTGAGAGATTCAGTAGGACTGGAAAAGCTGCACTCCCCCATTGCGGTTCCATCACAGATCATCTCTTGGAATGAGCAATGCAAGTTCCATCCTGTAACCAGGCTTGGATCCTGACCAACAAGCATCCAGATAATCTTTAGGATTTTCTGTGGCTAAGTACTATCCCACTCTCTTCTTACCCATAGAGAAGGTTGTCCCCTGGATGATAATGGCCTAAATATGCCACTAACTGTTATGATTGCAAGATCTCAGAAGATGTATGTCCAGCAAAGAATGCCCCTTTTAAAATGATTCTGGCCTTTGAGATTTATACATTTCTATAAAGAAAATATGCTTGATTCCACTCATAAGCAATTTGTTCCAATTTAATCAATCTATCAATGGAGTAACCATTTAAAATTCATTTAGTAATGAATGCCTAACTGTGATTCAGATCAGTCTTATATACTGACATAAAAGTTACATTTAAAATACCTTTTCATTTCTGCTTGTTCTTTCTTTTCTTGGATCATTTTTATTTCACTGTCTTCCCTTTGTGCATTTCTGTACCTCACTGTATTAGAATGCTGGAAGAAAAATGTTTTTTTAAAATCTGTTTTCTATTTTTTACTGTAAAAATTAACAGTATGCAGTTGCATAAAACATTTAAAAGAGAAAAAGAAAGTTTTTAATCTGGGTTGGGAGAAAATAATAACTATCAGTAATTATGTTCAGCTATTTATTGTTAAACATTTTCACTATCATTCTGCATTTTAATTATTGCATTGGTCCAATTAAATTTAAGCATGTTTGAAGCTATTACTAAGTTTAATATTAATTCAGAACTGAAATAGTTATTAGTGAGTTAGAAGTTACATTTAATTTCTATGATTGATAATAATGGGTCTTAAGCAACAATATGATTAAGGAGCAATGATCAATCCAATAAAATAGAACAAATGGCCTGACTTGGTAGAAACAAGAATGTAGCCATTCTGAATATTACAAAAAGCTGAATGTTTAGCTGGGATAGTAAAAATGCATAGCAGTGTTCTGAAGTGAAATCACTGAAAAAATAAGAAGCAGGACAATGATTTTGATAACATTTCCAATTGTACAGCATCAGGCTATTTTATCCATGTTCCAAATACATTGTTTAAGATATTATTTAACTTAAATGCCATAAAAGCCAGATATCCTTAGTTTCCTAGAGTTGATCCACTTGGAAGGATGTTGATTATAGAAGGTTAAGGGAGCATTAGAATAGCTTTAGGCATGGCAAGTCTATTTTGTCACAATTGGGGTTCTAGAGAAATAAGGCTGGCTTCACTATGAAGCAGGACTTGGAACCCAATAGAGAGATCCAAAGATCACCCTCAGAAACTTGCATTGGTGTTTTCTCAAAATGTATAAATATTTATAAGCACAGGACTTAACTGTTTTGTCCTGAAATCACCAAAGAGTTGAGGATATGAGGGCCTCCAATAAGATAGAAAAAAACCTACATTGTAGATAATTACCTTTGGCTTTTTGTGTGTGTAACATGAAGGATTTGAGTGTCGTGAAACATGCCCAGACTATCTCATTTGTTTTGAACATACTTACTAATGTTCCATTTAACATTAATATTTTTAACAGGAACTTAAGTTTAGCTTTGATTTAATTTACAGTATATCTTTCTTTCTCACAGTTAGTTGTGAAGGACAATAACACTCATCTTAATGCCATCACTGGGAAGGAAAGAGTAGGCAGTATCATATGCATAAAGTAAGACAAGGAGTTGTCTACTGGCCAAACATGATGTCTATCTGTATGCTATGTGCAATTTTGCTAATGAGAAACAGCTGTCATCTTGCCCAAGTACCGTAGTATACCAAGAAAGATGTGATGGATTATTATGAATTCTGACCCAGCTGGAGATGTCTTTTATCCCAAATTATAATTCCCAGGAACAATTTACTTTGCTCATTTGTGAATTGAGATTCAGTAACTGTGTAATTTGAAATTACTGTGAATGATGTTTTTGTACTAGCAAGGATCATTTCACAAAAGAATGCACTCAAATGTAACACCAGCATTACAGGGTTTTAAAAAAATCTGTATTATAATATCCAAGGTATTTTAAATTTCATTCTGTTTTTAGTTTTACTTAAGTATGACTCAGATTATTCACTTACACTTACATCTTGAGTTAATGTTTCAAGAGACTTCCCTCTGCTGATTCGCTGACTGTTGGAGCCATGCCTTAGTGACCTGAAATAATGACATTCATTTGGTGAAAAAACTGAGATCACTGAGCGTGCATCAGTAGGACAACAGACTTTGCAATTATGCGTTTGATTTTGCATTATACTCAGCTACTTCTTGCTTTCTACAATTGGTGACTTTCACGTGTTTTGGATTACAACTCCCACATCGGCTGGGAATCGTGACAGCTGACGGTCAACAGATATTAAAGGTGTTAAGTTAGGGAAGTAAGAAGTTGTACCTGCAGTGCAGAATTCCTAGTTGTACTAATTCAGGGGTGTCAAACTCACCTCATCACAGAGGTGTCACGTGACGTATTGGGACTTTCCCCCCTTCGCTAAATCGGGCATGGGCGTGGCCAGCGCGTGATGCATCCAGCCCATGGGACCGGAGTTTGACAGCCCTGTACTAATCCAAAGAGATGGTGGAGCAGTTCATTTTTTTTTTTCTTTTTCATGGATTTTCTCAAGAAAGACAAATGATTTAAAAAGTGATGATGTGAAAAGTAGAACGGTTAACTAAAAAAGTACATCACTGAACCAATTGATAAATCTGTGAGGGCAGTTGAACAATAAAGGTCATGATTGAATCACCCTGTTTACAGAATTTTTTTCCTGACTGTTTACAACCAGAACTTGGATATTTTAAAAACAATTACGTATATTTAAAATATAAGAGCTTTCTATTATGATAATGTCATTATTATTGCAATAAAAATACAACTGTCATTTGTTATGAACTAATTCTAATTTACTCATATTTGCTGTGTAACTGATAAGAATTTTATCTTCTACTTTTAACATGTTCTTAAAAGGTTTTATTGAGTTCTGCTTACCTGCGTTCTTGGCGGATATGATGCTGAACACTAAGAATAGATCGTTCTTTTGCAGGCTGTCCCTCAAAAGACCCACTAAGCATACGCTGACGAGTACAGGCTCTAGGTAAACAGATACTATGGTAAGTAATAATTAGGGATATACACCATTTAGGAAATAACTTCAAATGTTTGAATGTAACATTGATGTGCAACTTTTTAAATAACCTACATAATTTTATGAGATCATGGAAATGACTCAGTTGTCTTAAAGAATTCCAGACGTACATCTGCACCATCATGCTCCAAAGCATTGTTTTAAAACTGAACTTGAAACATGCATAGCCAGGAAACTGCAGATAGTGTTATGCAGCTCTCAGGAAGGATAGGAGACAGCTTTCTCAAACATTGTCTATGCAAGGGATGGAAAGGTTTGAATAATAAATGCCATTTTTCAAGAAGGATGAAAAGAGCTAGGTCAAGACTAATTCACTAAGTCAGCTGTCAGTAAGTCTCACCACTAAAATGGCAACCTTCTCCATTCATCTCACTCTTGATTAAGACTTAGTGGATTTAGTGATTTAGACAGTGTGGTACTTGGATCTCAAGCTGAGAATCGTGATGCATTGCATTTTACATTGCTTTCATTTTACATGAAACCTACTCATAATGAAAGGACCCTCAAATCCCTCTTTAATACCTAAGAATTTTATTGATTGCAGACTCCTTCTCCAGAAGATTTCTTGCCCTAATGCTGAAAACAGATTTGCGAAGCTGTAAAAGAAAATGAAACCAACTTTATTGACAGTCTTAGTACTTAAGAGTATGTTGTTTAAAACCTTAGCTATTGAAATTAAATGGAAGCAGACAAACGGCATTATGGTGAATCAAGAATTATTTTTGTTTGTTTTGAATTTGGACTTCATCTGGAAGATGATTTGGGACCAATAATTTTAGGGTAAATTTTCTAGTCTATACCATATAGTGTACATGGTACCATATTTTCTAACATATACATTAGTATATTGGCATACTATGCTTATCATTAGTGAAAAGGCAGGAAATAAAGACCATGTATAAATAAGTACAATTATTAATTGTCATCTATAAATTATCCAGGCAGTTTTATGACAAATTAATAAAATTTCTCTTTAAAAAATGAAAAGGACAATCCTGAAATTATAAAATATGATATCAGAATCTCCCTCTGGTTTCCAATCTCTATATTCAATAATATGAAATCTCAACATGTCCCACAATTGTCCTATATGGCAAGTTGGCTACAGCTAATCATTCCGTGGCGAATTGCTGAGGGTGGGGCAGAAGTTGCAGCCAATGAATGGCAGGGGAGGATCAGTTGGGGAGGAAGGCCTGCAGTGGGTTGGCTGGAGCAGGGGAGCTGGGGTGAAGTGGGCGGGGCCAGGCAGCTGCGACCAATTGTCCCATTCTGATCACAGTGGTGGGGATTTGACAGAGTTGTGAAAATTTTGTATCTAAAGAATTCAGAGCCTTATCTTACATCATGCTCTTCAGTAAGAAGAAGTCTGACATCTACTATGCTGGTATGTTGTGAATATGATGATAGCATTCTCCAATGAAACTTTTGCCATGGAATTATATTGCAGGCTTCTTTGAAAGAAAGATTCCATCTAGTTTATATGCATACTCTGAATATTCTGGGGATTTAGTATGTTAACATGTACATTGAAAGATACTTGAAAAATCTCCACAAGAATTACACCAGAAACTTTTGTTGAAATATAGATCAGCAGTTTAAAGTTCTTTTTATTTTTAATACCAAATCTTCCCATGCTTATTTTGTAATACACTAAATCCAGTTTTATGGATATAGAACATACCTGCCTTTTAAAAAAACACTGATTAAGAGAGAAAATCTGCCAGACCTATGAGGATTATAAAATTGCTTCAAGGAAGACAGATGGTTTCAAAAGAAAGAAAAGATAAGCATACATTCGATACATATGAATGGGGAGCTATCGTATTTAACAACAACCAGATTTCGTAGGGGAAAAAAAACATTTCTATATGAAAACATGAATGTAAAAAGCAGTGTTGCTGATAATGAGGATAATAATAATGCTTCAGAAAATGACAGGCCACACAAAGGCTGCTTGATTATCAAGCATGATTTAGCTTGATAAATCAACTTATCATCTAATATAAATTAAAGCATGGATGCCAAACTGAATGACATGATACTCGGTGACCAGCAAGCACAATCAAAATATTAGGTGAGTTATCGGAACTGACTGGACTGTATGGATTAGAATTTTTGTATGAAAATATTGTGCAAAGCCTCCTGAATAAGACTTTTCTCATTAACTGAGGTATTTACCATGGTATTTAGAAGTAAGTCACTTCAATCTTGGAATAGAAAGGAGGAGGAGGAGGAGGAGGAGGAAGAAAATGCAATCTTCCCTATGTTTTAAAGATATATTCTCTTCTTACAGGAGAAAGTTAACCATATAGAGCAGGGGTTCCCAACCCTCAGGCCATTACCAGGCCACGGGCCATTTGGAACTGGGCCACCGAAGTGGTGGGTGAGCGCTCATGCACAGTTCCACATGTGCGAGCAGCAAGTGAGCATATGTCTGCACAAAGCTCTATTTGTGCAAACAATGTGCATGCCCACCACTCATGCAAATGAAAGTTTGCATGCCTGCGGTTTGCATGCGGAACCAGCCTATTTCTCTTCCCTGCTGGCCCACAAGGCCGGAGGTTGAGGACCACTGATATCGAGCAGTATTTCTCAACACTGATAACTTCAAGCTGTGTGAACAGAATAATGGGAGTTGAATTGAAGCCTCATAACTTAAAATTGCCACCAAAGTTGAGAAATATTGATACAGAGTGCTAATTTTTATTTTCTATTTACTTGATTAGGATTCTGTGTTCCTCAAAACACGGGTTATTATTACACCTAGCTTCCTTCTTAAGGAAAATGTTGCATTATTTCAGTAGGTATTCTAAATAATCTCATTCTATCTCAGTTTTGCAGAGTTGGTTGGTAAAACCTTCAGAGGTTTCAGTCAGATTCCTTTTAATAAAGGTCTTTAACATAACAAGTGATAAAAATAGCTTAAAGTAGAATTAATTCTAACAATAAAGCTGAGATGAGTCAACATTCATTTTATTTGTTTTACAAAGAGAGATGCCAGAATAAAGAGAGATTCTCAAAAGGGCTTCTGCCACAGTTAAAATTTGATTTCTGTTAAATGTTGTGATCTAATTCTCATAATTTTATCATTCTCACAATATCATTCAGTATTCTGAGTTATTTGATTCACACTGCATGAACTACAGATAGCATACACACAAAGGAATCTGACAGCTGTCAGCAGATCCATTTCTTTTGTTTTTGTTTTCGCTGTTATATGTTTAATTAACATTTTCTATAGCTTGTGCTTTCTTTCTCTTCTGCTGTGCACACAGACAAATGTTCATTTAAAAAAAATGTTATTTCAAATGAGTGTTAGAGAGAAGACACTTTGGAGGATATACTTAAATGTCAGGTTGCTATGGTAATTTCCTCTGTAGAAAGCTATAATCATCTAACAAAATGCAACCTAATGTTCCAGTCACATAGATAAAATTCCTGCTGAGTACAGGAAACTAAGTCAATCTGTGAAGCCCAACATTATCTTGCAGTAGTGTTCAAGACCTCGGAAAAGATCCTTCCTAGATGACTGACATTTATTTTTATATTTTTCTGATCTTTAAAAAAAAACCAGATTCTAGAAGTTATGACTTCGGGTACAGAGCATTTATTGTTGGTTGACTGATATTGACCAGTCAATAACAGAATAATATTGTCCCAGTGGTGAAATCCAAATTTTTTCTGTGGCCGTGGCTTGGTGGGCATGGCAGAGGAAGGATACTGCAAAATCTCTATTCCTACCCCACTCCAGGGGAAGGATACTGCAAAATCCCCATTCCCACCCCACTCCAGGGGAAGGATACTGCAAAA
>JANHFK010007062.1:0-10875 GCA_036250565.1 Sibynophis collaris
CAGGCAGGCTGCAGGGCACATGTGCTCTGCCGCCCGGGGAGGTGAGGACCGGTTCGGGGGCGGGGCCAAACCAATACCAAATGATCATTACCGGTTCTACAGAACCGGTAAGAACCGGTAGCAACCCACCACTGCTTCAGGTCCATGTCCTTCTAAATACTTATAATAATGTTGTAACTTTTATAAATTACAGCTTTTGTATCCTTCTATTATGCAGAAAGTACTACTGTTGCTTCTTGATCACAGGGACTGTTTAATGCTACCAAACTCTGATGGCAATATGAGAATCAAAGTCAAATCAAAGCTAAAACCATGGACTTGGGGAGTATAAGGAATTAGCAGAATACAGGAACATATTGAAAGGAATATGAAAGTACCCAAAAAACCAAAACTTTCCTATAGGTAGTCCTCCACTTCCGACCTATTGTTCAACAACCATCTGAAGCTATGACAGAGTTACAATTGCTCTTAAGTTATAATTGCCGTGCCTCCCACCACAGATATAATTGCATTTTTTGTGCTTAGCAACTGGCTTACCACCAGTTGTAGGGTCCCATCATGAGACTGTGATTTGCAATGAAATGCTCATTGGATATGTTGCTTAACAACATGTGTTCACTTAACAACCACTTATTTGTTTAATGAATTCATTAGGCTTCATTGTGGTTGTTAAGTCAAGGATTATCTACATTCCTGAAAACAAGAACAAAAAGTCCCTTGAAAGTATCCTAGCTCAGCCATTCAAAATTAATGGATGTCAATAAAGTATAGAAATTTTGTTAATAGAAAATGTCCCACCTTATTCTTTGAGTATGGAATTGTACTGAAAAAGGGCCCTTTTTGTTTTTCATTAATTCATATTTAATTTTAGAGAATTAGCTTTGAGAATCAGTTAGATATTGCATCAAAACAAAGAAATAAAATTTAACTGGCCTAAAATCTTGTGTTTGCATCCAAATTTTCAACCAGCAGTATATTTAGCCTGAGGCTGAAATCCTGAACTCTTATTTAGAGCTGAAAAATGTTCAACAGTTAATTGGCAAAAGAAACTGTAAGAGGGGGAAAAAATCTTCAATTTACCCAAAATGAATTTTGTGATGGGTCTGGCAAGGAGAACTGTCAAAGTACTGATCTCTTATATATCCTCATCTCTTCCAATTTATAACACTGATTTGTATGCCCATCCTGTCATTCATGAGAATAACAGATAGAAGTGGCAAAATTATAGTGGCAGCAGTCAAAGAAGAAACCATAAGAAAATTCAAAAGTTCTGCTATGGAATTAAATTTGATACGTAGGGATTTGAATTTATAACTGTGCAAGCTTATAAGCCAAATCATTCACACCACTTTGCTAAATCTTTCGGAGGAAGATACTAAACGTAATAATCATAATCTTTATTATGGTCACTAACCACAGAACTAAACCACTGACTTCATAAAAAGAATAAAAGAACAAAGGAACAAAACATGGGGAGCCATGACATAGAAAAGAAAGCATAAATGTTATCTAGAGGAAATAATAAAAATGCTTTCAAGTCTCAAACATTTCTAAGGAATCAACAGGTGCATTTACCACAGTATAATAAGTACAGATAGTAGGCTATGAAAAGTATAAGCTAAATGATAAAAATAAAAGGATCAAATCAATTAATAAGAATATTTTAAGAGTAAGATACTAAAATGCTGCCTAAGAAATGAAGTTCCAATCTGATTTCTCTACTCGGTAGCAAACTTGGTTTGAAAATTGAGAAAACTCTTCCCTTTGGGAGGGTTAAAATTAGATCTTTATCCTATCTACTCATTCCAGGAGAAAAACATCCATTGTGAGGCTTACAATTACCTTCCTTTTTGAAAGCAGTAAAATTATGATACAGATTCCTATGGAGTCCTTGTTGCTCACTGAGTTTGGTTGTTTGCTTGCAGATGCTTCATTACCTAACCAGGTAACATCACAAAGACTCCGCAGTTCAACCCTGAGCTACCTGCAGGTAGTCCTCAACTTATTGCAGGTAATCTTTGACCATTCAGTTGGTGACCATTCAAAGTTACAACAGCACTGAAGAAAGTGATTTATGACCGTTTTCCATATTTATAACTGTTGCAGCAATCAAAGTTGGGACACTTGGCCACTGGCATGTATTTATGATGGTTGCAGGGTCATGAAGTCATGTCATCACCTTTTGCGACCTTCTGACAAGTAAAACTAATGGGGAAGCCAGATTCACTTAACAACTGTGTTACTAAGTTAACCACTGCAGTGTTTCACTTAACAACTGTGGCAAGAAAGGTCATAAAAAAAAACCTTGCTTAACCCGTCTCACTTAGCAACATAAATTTTGACCTCCGTTGTGATCATGCATTGAGGACTACCTGTATATTCTCTCTATATATTCCTGTTCATAGAGCTAGTGCCATCCTATCCTTTCACACCTTTCTTTCTTACGACAAATTTAGCAAGCTCTGATTTTTTCAGGGGTGGTTCTGTAGTACAAATTGTTCAGAAGCATAATTTCTTGGGCACTTTTTTAACATTATAGGCAAACTATGTGCTTTATAACAGTCTGGCCACTTAAAAAATAAAAAGATAAAGTCAACTATACTTTCTGTTGTTGGAAAAGGCAAAGTGGAATAGGAAGGGCCAATGCAGCCAACAACTATTAAGCCATGCTGATCTACTCTTTTCTGGATCTTCAGAAGAATGTTACGTCCACATCTTTAAACACATAAATATTTAGGAGAAAAAGACTTATCATATTAAACTGGAAAAAAAGTGAAAATTAGTAGGCTGGCATAGGCAAAGTCAGAGAATACACAACGTAGCCATTTAAACTTGTTCTTTTTCCTGCACATGTTTGCTGGCTTACACAAGAAAAGGGGGAGTAACTTGAGAAAAATGAGTAAACCTAAATTTCCCCTCTGCAAGTATGTACATTCTATGCACGAATTATTTGGGGCAATTTATGTTCAGAACAAAAAATAACAGCTCTAAGCAGACCTGTTTCTGCAGTAATGGTAGGCCAAGGTACCAAAGGCCACACGGGAAGGCAGGGAAGAAATGGGAATGGAAGAGGTCAGGAAAGCTGTTGGAAAGATGGCCAACTGGGTTGGTGTATAAGTCTTGCAGAGAAGTAGACAAAGAAGGGACAGTAGCAATGGCTAAAAGAAAGTAGGGAAGGGAAGTTGGTAGCCAGACTGATGAGCAGACCAGCACAAAGGCCCTGCAGAAGGAGAAAATGGGTGAGGTTCAGGAAGCTAAGGATAATTAGGAAAAAGGAAATTTTCTTGTTGCATTAAAATATAATTTTCACTCTTAAACATGAACTTCAGCATTCAAGATGAAGAATATTTAAAAGTTCAAAAATGAAAAGGTGTCTTTTGCTTCCTTTTCTTTCCTTAAAAACTAGCCTCTATACTGAAAAGACTGAGATCTTTTAGTTTATTGCAGCATATTGTTGAATATGTATGCATGAATCTTTCTGAAACCATTGTAACAGAATAACTATTGCAAAGATATTTCTTCCATGTGTGTACATGTGTTGTTGTTTTTCCTGAGGAAACATGCCATTCATTTTCAGTAATACATGACTGGAAAAAGAAGTAGGAATGGACTTTAATTTTAATTAGTTTGTGCTTCATACAAAGGACACTAAACAACACATTTTTGAAATTATGAAGAAAATACATGAGTCTCCCAGCATTTTCTCCTTAATATCGTCAGCTGTGTAAGTAAAACGAAGGCAAGATAATACAATTAAAAGAGACCTAACAATGTCCCCACTTACGGTCTATTTTTTAAAATTCAAAATACGGTAGTTAGATACTTTATTCTTGTTTATCACAGCCATATTTTTTATAGAGCATTAGAATTTTCCATTTTTTCTTGACACATCCCCTTTATCTTAAATATATCATCTATGAAATCTATAGTGATTTTTTGCAGCCTAGGCATCCATTCCTATGCCTAAATTATGAAATGGTCGAGATTTTTTTCTTTGAACTAATATTGTGAACTTTTTGTGACACAGCTACTTAAGCCTATTCATATAGCAAGTATAATATAATATAATTTACATGAATATTTGTGTTGTTAATCTATAAAATATTCACATATAATTATTAGGATGTTCAAACGTTGTACCAATTTATCCTAGATTTGCAGACAAAATCTAACCAACAAACAGAAGATTCAATATAAAAGTACAAAAAGAATCTTGTCATCAATTCACATTGTTAAGTGAATCTGGTTTCCCCATTGACTTTGCTTGTCAAAGATTGCAACTTTGACTCCAGAACACTTAATCCGTTATAAATGCATGCCAGTTACCAACTGTTTGAATTTTTGTCATGGGACAACAATGGTGATAAGTTGGGAAAACGGTCAGAAGTCATTTTTTCTCAGTAACATTATAACATTGAATGGTCACTAAATAAATGATTGTAAGTCAAGGACTACCTATATAATCTTTCTTAAAGCCATCTCAAGAAAGGATTTCATAATGAAATATTCTTTTTACCTCAGAAGATCTTCCAGCTTCCGTATCTTCTTATGTGATTCTATTCTCTCTTTATCGAAATCACTCTGAATCCCATAAATCTAATTAAGAAAAAAAAGGCAGAGTTAATTCTAGAAACCATGTGACAAGTGACCTATCCACTATTGTTCAGATTTGGGACTATTGAGATTAGCTCTGTAACTACGATCTCTGCAAGACTTCACTTCAGAGTTTGGAAACTTCAGCTAATGAAGAAGGCTAATAATAAATAAGTATATACTGTGTTTCCCCGAAAATAAGACTCTGTCTTATATTTTTTTGAACCCTGAAATAAGCGCTTGGCCTTATTGCCCCAAAGCCCAATTGGACATTATCAGGGGATATCTTATTTTGGAGGAAGCAGGGTATCAATACAATCACATATTGCAATTATCTGTCAGAAATACTCTAGTACATTCTATGCTAAGCAGGAATCTATAGCCTCTAAAACCCCTTCCTACTACAATTCTATGTTCCACCTCTTACTCAATATTGCAAGGTTTTATTATTGCAATGTTTTAATATTGCTGTTTGAATAATTTTTAAGTTTTGTTACACTGACTTTTGTTAAGACTTTTTAGTTACGCAGAAAATAAATGACATATCTAAAGAACTGTTTTGAACTGCTACTGAAGTCATGCTAATAATATTGCATGACTATATTGCTGCATCTAAAATCTTAAAATGTAATATGCTTGCATTGCTAATAGTAAGGACTTGAAAGCTCTCTTTCTCTTTTTGTAACAGCTGTTTTCCATACTGACAAACCACGTCTGCAGCTGAATGGTTGTCTTTTCACAACACAAAACTACTATTATCAAAAAATGTAATTATTATTATTATGTTTATGTAGGTATGTCACATCTTTGAATTGTGACTGTTGAAATATGGACTGAGGATCTAACAAACCATAGCTGTTTTCAGAATAGTATTCACATTACCTCTACAACCAATGATGAATTATAATAATCACAAAAGAAAGCTAAATGTTTGTCACACAGGAAATTGACTTAATAAAGTGTGACTATTCCATTTTACCTAGGTTTGTCTAATCTGACTGGCAGCGATTTAAGAGTCCTCAAAGTTGTAGCCCTACTAAATTCTTGTCACCTTACCAACTTCATCTTTCAGAGACCAGAGGTAACTACTTTATGTAGTTCAGTTTTAAAAAAAAACCAATATTAGTATTTGTCAATGTTTATGTTAAAAAATTAAACATCTGATTTCTAAATATCAAAGAAAACCTATTTACAATGATATTGGAGGTTCTGATTGTGTGATTTAGCAGCATTTACTTCCTATCTCTCCCAATTTCCAAAGAAAATTAATTCGAAGAAACAAGTAAACAGTTTATTTCTAATGCATACCATACCCAATCAGGGTAATCTAATAAATCAAAACAACAAACTAAAAATTAACAGTTAAAATGATATGAAAGTAATAGATCATTATATACCACAAGGTATTTACAAACACAGTAAAAATAACAGTATACTGAATCTCTGAACCTGATAACCTTACTTCTAACTATTTAACTTCAGTAAGATTATAGCAAATCTACTCTACCATATAACTTTACTAACGCTCTCAATATTTTTTATCTAATTGTTTGTTTACCAAAGCTCTCTATGCAGTTTACAATAATATGTATGTTTTATTAAATAAATTGTCAAATCCTTTTTAAAAAAATGTATCCGAAAATGTTAGAATTCTATAATATACGATGGAAGTCTTGAAATACAGTGCAAATATGTTGGAATATTAGGGAAAAGGGAAGTACAGATTGTCCTTGATTTACACCCATTCATTAAATGATTGTTCGAAGTTACAACAGCATGAAAAAAGTGACACCATTTTTCACACTTATGACCATTGCAGCAATCCCATGGTCACATGATCAAAATTCAGATGCTTGGCAACTTATGATTTTTGCAGTGTCCCAGGGTCACGTGATCACCTTTTGTGACCTTCTGACAAGCAAAGTCAATGGAGAAGCCAGATTATCTAACAACTATGTTACTGCAGTGATTCACTTAACAACTGTGTCAAGGTTCTGCTTAACAACATAAATGTTGGGGTCAATTGTGGCCATAAGTCAAGGACAAACTGTAGAAAAAAATCCCTATTCTGTTGACTATGACATATAAACAGAATCACTGCAAGAGAGAAGCTGAGACAGGTAGTGAGGAATAGGCCTTAAACTCTAGCACCAAGAACTGAAATTGGGCCCTGCTCTTAACAGAATCTGCTTTAATACCCTCTGTAGAAGGTAACATAGGAAAATGAGGCAGACCTAAAACAAAGAATTCAGAGCCAAGATCAGAGCTTCCACTATAAGCAACCAACCACCACCAAATGAAGAGGATATCATTTCATGGTTCCTAGCCATTGACACCAGAACCATCTCACAAATCTGAAGGAGAAGACAAAGAATACTGAAGGGATAGGCAAGAGAGTCCAGCTGAGACACCAGAATCACAGTCTTATCCATATTCAGCCTTTACTGGTGAGCTGGCAACTTATCAATGTGTCTAAAAGGCTTCACAATAGGGAGAGCCACACATTCTCATTCATCTCAGGAAAAAAGCCATTGGTACCACTGGAATAGATGCAGTCTTTAAAGGATGCAGGATAGGATGCAATCCTGATCCGGACTGTCAGATGAGGCAATCAAGGGAAAGGGCATACAAGGACCGGGGGGGGGGGATAAAAAAACAGCACTTTGGTGGGCACCTACCGAACAAAGAAACACCATGGAATACAATGACGTTAGTATAAATGAAAAGAATAACCACAGAGATCTGACTGAGACCAAGATAAAGTACAGCCAGTGATGCTTATTGTCAGTAACCTTGTCAGTGATATCTGGTGATCAAAGATCTTAAATATTGCTGAACATGATTTTTTAAAATCTATGATATAAAATTCATTTTTATCTAAACTTTACTGAAACATAGCCAAGTACTAATATATTTCTCAGGCAAAATATAAATGTTCTGAAAATATCAGTAGGTTCATTCTTGCTTGACATTTACTTTTAGAGTTTCTACATTCACCAATTTTATATTCCCTCTGAGCCCAATACTTCCAATATTATAGTTTATATAAGTAAACATTTATGGTCTTGACATGATATCCTGTGTACATAAAAACAGTATGTTTCTTAATTACCTTTTTGTCATGAATTATCTCTAAATCAGCTTTTTCTTGTAGAAACATTTGCTCTTGTTCCTGAAAGTAGTTGAGTCAATAAAATTATCATTTTATTTTTTTCATCATAAACTAAAATATAATCCAAGAAATAATAAACCTTGTATTTTAGTGGGGAGATCAGTAACTCAGAGCAGATAATCAGTTAAAACAGATAAAAGATTTGCCAAGGAAAGGGATGGGGAATTGAGTTGAGAATCTCCTCAGTTCTAGTCTCATATAAAAACTATGTATATAACCTTCTGGTTGAAAGCATGCAAAATCACTCTTGGCCTTTTGCCTTTCCCCTTAAGCTTATTGGAAAGTTCTCCTTTTCCATCTTTTCTCATCTCTTTATTTCCTGAGGCAGTTTCTACCACCACATCATTCCTTGATCCTCTATTAGCAATGTTTCCCCCTCCTGAGGTAATCAGGTCCTTTCTTTAAATGGTTGCACCCCTCCCCTGCCATATGCAGGCATAGTAGCACAGTAAGGCATATATACGCAAGATATGCAAAACGTGATATCTATCCAGGGCAGGTCTGCCTCAGCTGACCTGCACTGGAAGTGGTAATTGGAAAGTTCTGGACTAGGTCTGGACTCCTGATAGTGTAGAATTTTATATGCCATCCAATACAGTCAGACCTACAGAAGAATTCTGAAAGATGTAGGGCAAAATATTTAAAAGACCCCTGCTATAAAAAATAAGAACAAAAGCCAAGAATGCTTACAATATAGCACCAAGCCAACAGATTTATGCTAATGAACTAATTTATACAAATGTTAAGATAGACAGGATGATAATTTTCAGCTTCACTGAATACTTTTTTATTCCACTGATAAGCACACTTTTCAAATCATTCCACAAGGAAAAAGAAAGAAAATCTTTAAAGGCTTTAGCCTGAAATAAGAAAGTATTACATTATTTTTCCTCACAATATTGTCAATGTCTCTAGCAACTCTCTCTCTCTCTCCCTCCCTTTCTCTCTCTCTCTCTCTCAAAAAAATCATTCTACTGAGTAAAAGATCAGAGCTCACCTGCAATTGTTGCTGCCTTTGATGGTCCGATTCTAGTAATTGTTGTTTTAATTCAGACACACACTGCTTTAAGTCCTCAGTCACATCTGATGTCTATAAAGATTTAATGAAAATGGGAGCATTGGTCTTCAATTCATTTGGGCAGAAATAACTATACTTTTCAAAGTTATGTTTTAAAAGGTAAAAGGAATGAAATACTCTGTTTGTCCAATCATCCCCAGAAGGCATGATGAGAATCCCTCCTTTCTGGGACATTTATACAATTTGGACTGGATAGCAGGTACCAGCACTACACTTCCTCTGTACCAGCCAGGGTATTATGGAACAGTGTCTTACTATTTCACAAAACTGCCACAGACAGTCCTTGGATTATGACCACTTGGTCAGCAACAGTTCAAAGTTACAATGGCCCTGAACGTGGGGGAATTATCACAGATCTTCAGAGTTCTAGCCATCATAATGTCCCCACAGTCATGTGATTGCGATCCAGGTGCTCAGAGTCTGGCTCGCGATTACAAAGTCACAACAGGCCGCAATCACATGATCATGATTTCCAATATTCCCTGTCAGCTTCTACAAGTAAATAGGGAAGCCCGTAGGAAGTTGTAAGTCATGATTATATGAGATCCTCATTTGATAAACTATATGGCCCTTATTTAATTTACAGCAAACTCCCGGCCCACGGGCCAGATGCATCACGTGCTGGCCACGCCCACGCCCAGTTTAGCGAAGGGGAAAAAAGTCCTGATACATCACATGTAGTTTGACACCCCGGAATTACAGTTACTGAAACTGCTGGAATTGACATCACTAAGCAACAGATACATGTGACATCTTGTTTTACAACCATGTAAACAAAGTTCCTGATCCCAGTTGCTGTCATAATTTGAGGACTAAAGATAAAAGGGTTTTTTTTTTTAATCTAAGGCTAGGGTTGCGTATCTATGAATTTATGGTTTTCTATACCTAAGCATTTATATAATTAAGGGAGGGGGCATGTTGGTTTTGCTTTGTTATTGTACTATATGCTGCCTGCGGAGTTGTTGGATTAGTTAATAAATATAACAAATATTTAAATAAAAAGCATGAAAGCTTTTAAATGCAGATCTTGTAGTCTGATATAGCTACTGACTGGATATGCAATTTAGAGATGCTATCCATTCAAACTACCTGAAGTCCTTCTATGCTAACCTATTAGATGCAGGTATGGCAGAAAAGATGCTTCCAAAAAGATGAGTTCAAGTACACTAGGAGTGGATGCCAGATGAAGGTAGTCCTCAACTTATGACCACAATTGAGCCCAAAATTGCCAGTACTAAGCTAAACAAGACAGTTAAGTGAGTTTTGCTCCATTTTACAACCTTAGTTGCCACAGTTATTAAGTAAATCACCACAGTTGCTAAATTAGTAACACTGTTGTTAAATGAATCTGACTTCCCCAATGAACTTGCTTGTCAGAAGGTTACAAAAGGTGATCACATAATCCTGGGACATTGCAAACATCATAAATACATGGCAGTTGCTAGTTTTGATCATATGACCAGGAGGATGTTGCAACAGTTGTGTGAAAAACAGTCATAAGCCACATTTTTTAGTGCTGGTATAAATGTGAATGGTCACTAAACAAATGACTGTAAATCAAGAACTACTTATATACTCAGAAATGTGTGCTTTAGCGATACTCTTTGGGTGACCTATTAGGAGTATATATTCTTGGCCTCAAATACTACTGGTCTGCTTTAACTCAGAAAGGTGGCTGGAAGTGGATGATCAATTTAGTGAGAGTGGCAAGGATATCATTCCATACTGCACAGTAGAAGGCAATGTTAAGCCACTTCTGTATTTTACTGTGAAAAAACCAAACGGAGAGACAAGATAAAGTGACTGAGTGTCAGATGATGGGCCCCTTGGGTCCAATGCAACTTAATATGCTATTGAAGAATGTCTGAGGATTTTTTAGTACACTAGTGATGCTTTTGATGTAGCTAGATTAAAGCTTTTCAGACATTTAGTTGATGTTGCCATGCAGGGAAAGAAAACCCAAAGCTACAAAGACAGCATTGCAGTGGGAGCATGGAAGGTAGAAAGTATGAATGTAAGAAAGTTCCAGATA
>JANHFK010007062.1:16795-37161 GCA_036250565.1 Sibynophis collaris
GTATTATTATATCTCAGAACGTAATATCTCTGTAATCCTGTTTTTCTCTTTTTTTCTGTAAAAATTTACCAAAAATTATCCAATTACCCTTTTCCCAAAAACCAATAAAACTTTGACAATAAAAAAAAAAAACTACAAAAAGATGTAATTTCTTTAAGAATGTCCTAGCAAGCACAGCATACTGCCCCCCACCTATTTTGAAATATGTTTGACTTTAAAACCAAAGCACATCACATCTCTGCTTGCTAGTTCCAGCAAGGCATTAATGACAGAACAGCCAAGATTATAAGCAACCATTACTAAATCTACCTTTAGAAAGCATGTTCTCTAGCTCGGTGTCCCCCAACCTTTTGAGCAACAGGGACTGGTTCTGTAGAAAAAGGTTTTTCCACAGACCAGAGGGGCATGATTTTGCATGCTGGCTGCATCCCGTGGACGGGACTTTGCTTGTTTTTGTCCACTAGCTGCTGGTATACCGCAGACCAGTGCTGGTCCATGGACCAAGTGATGGGGATCCCTGCTCTAGCTGACTGTCCCCCAAGTCAGTGCTTGAAGTTTAATGGCTTGAGTAAGAAGCAAAAAAACTAAGATGTGCAGACAGAAAGTACTTGGCCAATAAAACATTCATATCCACTCGGAAAGATACCACATTGACTTTTGATGGGAGGATTCAAGAATTCCAGTGAATAATAAAAATGGAAAACTTGAGTTTCCAGTATGGTCATGCTTACTAGAAAGGACAAAAGGGTAGAACTAAAGCTTAAACAAACTCAGATGTCTGTTTTTTACCTTACTAATGATATAAATGCCTTTAAAGGCATAGTCCTCAACCCATTGTGATAGCCATTAAAAACAGAAAACCTCATCTAGACAATATAAAAACTATATGGTTCAAAACTGGAAGAGGAACTTGTATCATTTGTTTTATTTAACTTATTTGCAGATCGTACCATGAAAAACACTGGTCTATAGAAAATAAATAGAAATCAGAATTAAAATTACTAAGAGAAAATATCAGATATGCTGATTATATCACTTTGATAGCTAGAGTCAGGAAAATTTGACAGTGACAATGAAAAAAGAGAGTGAAAACCCAACCTTCTGCTTAATATTTTTTTTAAAAAGCTAAGATATAGAAACTTTGAAAACTGGCAGCAGAAAAATATCAATAGACAATGTCAATCCAATGCAAACCAGCTCAAAATTCACAAAGATGATGACCAAAACCATGAATTAAGTAAATGTCTTATGCTTAGGAGAAAGACTATGGCAAATCTAAACAAGATAATAAGTGCAGAAGCATCATAACAAAAATACATATTGTCACGGTTATAGATTTCCCAATTATAACTTACAGCTGAGAAAACAGAAAAGCTGAACAAAGAAAAGTGATGCCTTTGAATTGTGGTGCTTGAGAAAGTTGTTGTGAATACAACAAGAAAAATAAATCATTTAATATCAGATGAAGTAAAACCAGACTGGAAGTATTAATGACAAATCTAAAGCATAAATACTTCGGAAACATAATGTAAAAAAAGAGTCAGCGAAGAAAACCTTGATCCTTCAAAAATCAAAGATAAGGCAATTGGAAAAGAAGCAACAGACAGCACAATGGCTGTTTATCATCACTACTGATATAAGAATGACCTTACAAAAACTCAAAGAGGCATCTACTGACAGACAATTCTGATTAAATGTTATCCATCAGATCATAAAAGGTCAGAGTGAACTGAATGACAATGATCAGATGAAATATATAATTCTACAGTTAGAAAACTGTAGCTAACAAGGATTGAACAAATGGGAAATGATGAAACTATGTATTTGGCTATTGACAAACATGCCAAATACTCAACAGATTTTTAATAAAATAAGTTACCAAAGATGTGGGTTTTAATTAAGGCCATATTTATTGGCAGCAGACAGCCTACATATTTTGGGACAAATACATATGTTTAGAGTTTGGGGGTTCCTTTTCCCTTGTTACAGTAGTTTGCCTGGGCAGGCAAACAAGAGCTATAGTTTGATCTTCCACAAAACCCCAGATGCTGGATTTCTCTCCCAAGTTGTTAAATAAATACATTGCATAGAGAAAACATATTGGAATGCCTTAGCACATGTATGATGAAGGTTAAGAAGGTACTATTGATACTTTATTTATTTATTTTTCTGTTTAACAGTTATATTGGTATTTCATTTATTTATTACATTTTTATGCTGCCCATCTCCCCTATCAGGTGACTCCACGCAGATATGTTAATTTAAGAATATATGTATGATGAGCTTCTGTGGAAGGAAAAAAAGAGCATTAGCAACAGGAAAAAATATTCTTACTAAGAGCAAACCTATCTCAAATAACCTTAAGGTGAAGAAGCTGGCTGATGATATAACTTAAAGCTTATGCAGGTTGTGCTTTTTCTAACAATGTACTGATACATTGGAATGCTACTTGTTATTTACCGGGGGTCAACAATTTTGTGAACTTGGTGATGGGTTGTAGAGTCTTAATTTCTTCAGCGGCAAAATACCAAAGTGGTAGTGATAGACAGAAATCAAGAACAGGTGGGGTTTTTTTTCTTTTAATTTCTCTTCAACTCTAAGTTTCTTTATTCCAAGGAAATATTCAAAATGATGAACTGGAGAAGGGGTGATACTGGGAGTTGTGTATAGAAAATCACTCATTCGGGAATGTAAGAAATGTGGTAAATGTGTGCAGTGCCTGCCAGGACTCACTACTTTCCCCATTACTACCTGCTCCAATGCCTATCTAGCCCGTCACCCCCAGTCCTCCTCCATCCATGCTGCCTGGCATCATTCCAAAAAGAAGGGGATGGGAAAAATGTGAGGGAGAAGCTGTCTTGATTTTGAGGGGAAGAAACTAAATACTGGTAGCACCCTCTAACAAAAAGGTAGGAAAAATGAATTCCTTCAGTCAGAAAAAAATATATTCAAGAAACCTTTTTTTCCTTCTTTTGGCAATCTGAGATTAAAATCACTCTGTTTCTGTGTGTGCCTGTAAGAAACAGAGCGTCAGTCTCTAACCTTGCACCAACAGAGGTTACTCTACACCCACAAGGATAAGAATAGAAAAGTACCCCTCATATTTTCAAAATTACATTTAAATTATTTCAATGTTACTATTTATGATTTTAATACTTTTATTGGTTTTTAAATGACCGTAACCCGCTAGAGTCACATCCAGGCGAGATGGGCGGCATATAAATTGAATAAATAAAAAGATCCCAGTGGTAAAGATGAAGGACTTGTGAGATTGGCCCAAGTTATTTCATTCACTCTCATCTTTCTCAATAGGCAGGGCAATCAAAAGTCTGTATAAGCACATGTGGAGTAAAGAAATCTATGGTCATTTTTGAGATACTTAATATTATTCTTTTATTAATATTTCTGCATGTATTTATAATGGAAACCCCCAAAAAATGAAAAGGCAATTAGATGGGAAAAGCAGAATAAAAGCTAAGGAAGAATTATGTAAATACAAGTAAAAATAACTTTTTAAATTTTTCTTAAAAGAAAGGTTATATATATAGAATCTTAATAAGAAACATAATTAGATGCCACTTTGTGCAAAGAAAATATACATCTAAGCAAAAAACAACTACTACTACAATTAGGAATGTACCCATACAAATTGTTTTAGGGTTGGTCTAAAAAATTACAAGCATTTGTAAAATTTAATTCCTCACTATACAGAAGACATGGGGATTATATGGAGGAAGATTACATATAGCTTTCAAATATTATAAAATATCTATATCTGGAAGTGAAAGAAGAAAAGATAATCATGTTTAATTTATGAGTACTCCTTGATACAAAGGAAAAAATAAGAGCAAAGAATATAATAGGAATTGCAAGATAATACTATTGCTTCATAGTAAAGTTACTTTAACCACACTAAAGTGGCAATTCTTTTTACAATAGTTGAAGAAAAATAAGTAATAAAATGGAATTATAATCATAGAATGCAAATTAAATAAATTCCAGAGGAGAATGTTACTGAAATATTTGACACAATATTAGTAGGTTCTGCAATATCTAACTTTTATGTCAGATAAGCAACTATTCAATAAATATGAATATTTTTTTCCTTTCTTGAGTAAAAACAGATACAACTAAGCTCCAACTTAATGGCTAATCCACATTCACAGTTCTTCACTTGACAATATTTATGTATTAAGAGTTTAGTAAGAGTTTAACTGTGTCATAGTAGTTATAGACAATATAGACAGTAGACTTTTATGCTTTTTTACTGCATACAGTGAAGTGATTTGCAACTAGTAATGTACAGTACAATTCTGGTATTCACCTGGTGTTAAGTTGCCTCCTAAGTCTTCCTCAGAGATACTATCCCCTCTAGCTCTTCTGCTTCCTTTCACTTTTCTCTCCTTCTCTTGCTCTCCAACTTTGGGTCAAATTGGAAACATGTCCCATAGCAATTGAGGAGGCAAGTGTCCCCCAAGGCTCTAATCCTCAATACCTATATTCCAGGCTGGACAACTTGCTGCCGCTACATCTCCCCATAAGAACCTTGGTTAGTAGTCAGGACAGTTCATCATCATTCATAACATCATAACTACCCTTCAAGACCATAACTGAATTTCTTCTCCCCCTTTTTAACTCCATTTGCTGACTTGCACCAGTACAACTACAGCCATGCTAGGTCATTGAAAACCATATGCAACAAACTGCTAACAAACTGTCTTATGTTGGCACAGTAATACAGTCTTACAAATTTTACCTTGTTCCTTCCTGAAAACTATTCACTTTTATCTCCATTAGAAGATTTCTTTTTAAAAAATGCAATATTACAAAAATTACTAGTAATGAATACATCTGTAATCACAAATTAATACCAAGAAGAGTTCAACCTATGCCAGGATTTTAAAATATATTCTGAAACAGGAAAGAATTTAATAATGGATTGTAAACTGAATTTGGTTTCTTGAGGAACTACTTAATTTTAACAGTAAGCTACTAACATAAGCTACTTATAGTTGTCATACTTTACTTGAAAATGCATGAGCAATTCCTACTGAAATATTAGGAGCCAGAAGGTTTAGGTGAAGATAACATTACTACTTGCTCATTGTCATAACCAGAAAAACTGCAATTATTAAAGTAAAATAAATTTTAAAGCAAAGTGATTTGACATAGGTTAATATATTTAAAATACATATACTGCGTTAAGCAAATATGATGACAAATGGGGCATTCAAATTCATTTTTATTCATTGATGATCATCTTTTTAATCTCAGCTGAAAATACTCATGCAACGAATTGTGAGAAATGATATAGAGATTCTACAGACTTTTGTTCTTTTTTTTTAACCCACTCTCTTCATCCCTTAACTATTTTACTGTATTTCTCTTCAGAGTCTTCTCTTCTGGATGCCAGCCAGAGTATGTGTACATAAATCTTTTCTTCAAACAAGGAAGTCACAAAGGATGATAAAACATAACTGGAAATTTAGCATCACACTGCAAATACTTTGGAAGATACTTTGAGGATGGAGGTGGGGATATCTCAGCATGCCTGAATAATACTAAAACTGTCAAATGAGAATGAACAACTCAGTCTATCTAAATGAAATACATAAAGGAAAGGTTCACTGACATCAAAGGATACATTCCAAAGAGATTTGTTCATTATCATACTTTAAAAAAAACTGAAGATGAAATGAATGATGAAGGTAGGTTAATTGTAGAATATTCTAAATGGGAACTCTTCTCAAGCATAGATAACCTTTATGAAACATGCAGAGACCACAAAGAAAAATTAATCAGAAGTTTATATACTCTCATTTTTTCTATAGCTGCCTTTTCAGATTCTCAGAGTAAACAATAGAAAAATTTTATGCGATATTTTTGAATTCTTTTGAATTTTTGAATTAAAAAATAATTGTGTTTTGAAGAAAACTGTTAAGCAAAAGCTCTCTAGGTTTTATAAGTTTAGTCTTTATAACTTTATTTAAGTGTACCCATAGGATCGCAGCTTAAAAATTAAAATGTGTGGTTTAAAGCTAAGCAGTATGTAATAGTTAAGATGGATCAAGTATTATCAGCACATCACCTATTCAAACAGAACCATTACTAAATTTATTTTTTTAAGCAGATTTGACTTAAATAATATCACTTTAGAGTCCTTGGCATTCTATTAAGCTTGGGTGTTGCGTGCAGACATTTTATTATTACTATGATTAGCTAACATTTCCTGTGCTAAGTGCTTCAGTGCTCTTCAGTAGCATTGAAGAGTTACTTAGCCATGTAATGAACCATCTGCAAGAAAACACCCAAGCTCAAAGATTATCAAAATTTAACCATGAGCCACGCATGTTTTCTTCTACTGAATATTACTGTAATGATATTATATATTAATATAATATGAATTATCAGTATTGCAATTTTCTAAGTTAATTATTAAGAACTATCTGCCTTGATACTATAACATGATTAGATTGCTTTTCATCAGTATTTTGAAGGATAAAACAATGCAATATTTGAAGATTGTTACCTGCTATGCCATTATATCCCAAATTCTAGTATAAAATAAATAATTTTAAGTCAATAACTGTCTAAAATTTTGAACAGCAAGCCAGGACCAAGTTCCCCAAAACTGAGTAAGAAATAATTTAAACTGTTGAATATAAAACTGTTCATATTGAAGGTTTTAATAACCTATACAGGTAGTCCTCAACTTACAACAATTCATTTAATGACCTTTCAAAGTTACAACAGCATGGAAAAAAGGGACTGCTTTTCACACTTATGACCATTACAGCATCCCCATGGTCACATGATCAGAATTCAATTGCTTGGCAAGTGGTTCATATTAATGATGGTTGCAGTGTCCTGGGGTCATGTGATCAACTCTTGTGACCTTCTGACAAGCAAAGTCAATGGGGAAGCCAGACTCACTTAGCAACCATGTTACTAACTTAACAAATGCAATGATTTACTTAACAACCATGGCAAGAAAAATTGTAAAATGGAGCAAACTCACTTAACAAATGTTTCACTTAGGAACGTTAATTTTAGGCTCAATTGTTATCGTAACTTGAGGATTACCTGTATTTTAAAGTTTTTGTGGAGATTTATTTGCTATTTATAAGTTTGCACCCAATTCACTCTCTTTGGTAGAAACCAAGCAAAATACATTTCTCCCTGTTGCAGGAACTTGTTTCTTATCATAAGAAAGTTAGCTATATCTGATTATATCTTCTACTCAGAAGGAGCATGAAGAAAGGAAGGCATGAGCCAGAAAATAGAAAAAAAATTAATTTTCCGTCCCTTTTTTCTGGGATATTGTATTAAACTTAGAAAATATTTGTTTCTTTTTATTATGACTGAATGAAAAAATGTAGTCTGACACTTAAACTATTAGATTATTTAGATTTACTTGCCAAATAATGTTCATTACCGAATTAGGAAGTAGTAAATCAAGAAAAATATAGATGCCAAAAATGACTATTTTTTAAAGTCATTTACAAAATCAGTATCTAGCAATACATTGTTACATAGCCTTAATTATTTCAAGGTATAAATATTTTTAATATGAGCCCAAAATAATATATAATGGAAAAATCCTTGTTCTAAATATGTAATTTATAAGTTTCATCACTCAGCAGAAGTTGTTAGTGCTCAACAAACGACATTTCATGAAAAACAGATAGGGGGGGGGGTGTCTGAAATAGTCAGAAAAGAGAAACTAATTTTCAGTGACAGTATAGTCTTTCATCTTAAGCCATGCCTTGAACTCTACCTTGTTTAATTATTAAAATCAGGAGCTGCTGTGCAAGATCTGTCTGCTTTTGATGGTTCTTAAATTCAATCCTGCTGACAGACTGTATCCATTTCTTGCCATATATATTGTTACATATAAGAAGCTTTGAGTACTAATTTTTTTCCAACACAATCTTCATTAACAAGAAATGTTTGAATAAGCTTTAAGGGCAACATCAAACTGTTTTTCTATAAATATGTAACACTGATAAAAAATGTTTAAACAGACTTGATTTGAAACACACAAACATTTTCTTTATGAAATCCACATACACACTTTGCCATATGCTGCATCAAAAGGAGAACAACGATACGTAACGCCTCAAACCCAGCTGCTGGGGTGAAGAACAGAGATAGACTTCTGCATTCAAGTTAGTACACTATCATCAATGTCATTTGAAAAAGGAGCTGATGAAAAGACCTTATATATGGATGAAGAATTATTTTGGAACGCTGGCAGTCCCCTTTTAAGAAGGCTGCCTCGTGAAGTATGGAAAAAAATAATATTTGTAGTATTAATACAACACTTACAGTTGTTTTGGTCTCTGCCAAATATTCTGCTTCCATTTTACTTAAACGTGCATTTGTATCCTCCAGCAATTCTTGGATATTTTCTGTGTGTTTTTTCTGAAGATTAAACTTGTCTTTCTCCATCTCAGCTACTGCATTATGGAGCTACAAAGACAAATACAGTTCACTAACACAGAAAAATTAAGGGACAATTCAGTATTATTAAAGCTTTCTTTGATTTATATCACAACTTCTCATTCAGGAACTGAGGAAGGCATATATTATTCAAATTTTAAAAATATATTTCTGTAAACATATTCTATCTATGACATTTCTTAAATTTTAAGCTAATTGTATCACTTAATAGATATTTATCTAAATAACTGCATCATCATCATAATTGCAGTGTAGTGGCCTAGGGGTGAAGACCCTCGCCTCCCACTTGGAAGGTTGAGAGTTCAATCTTAGGTAGTGACAGATATTTCTCTTTCAGGGAACAAACTGCAAATTCCACGTAGGCGCCTGGAAGGGCATCAGGCCAGTAAACGCTCAGCTCTATTCAGCCGCCCCAACTGTCCCCTGAATTCAGGGATTACACGGTCATAAAAAGAATAAATAAATAGATGTAAGGCTTAAATGAAAGAGGTCAACTATACATAATCAGTATTAAGAATGTCTTCTTCCATATTTGAACACCTTAAACAAATCCAGGCAATCAGTTCATTTGTGAACAAAAAGTTTGACAATATTTGCCACAAAGGTAAATTAAAAAGTCAGGCTAATGCAGGGGTGAAATTCACTTACCTTCACTACCAGTTGGCAAATGTGAGCGTGTGCACCTCCTCCACGCATGCGCAGAGCCTTCTGTGTACATGTGGTAGGTCAAAATGGGACATGATGATATCCAGGCGGGGCCTCCCGCCACCAGCACTACCAGATCGCGTGATCCGGATAGATCCGGCTGAATTTCACCACTGGGCTAATGCCTTATCAAAGATTACCCTATTGATAACCTTTATTTTGGGATTGATAGAATTAATTAATCACAGGACCCACCTAGGCTATTGAAACAGCTTAGCTATTTAGCACCAGAATCCCGCTAAAAATCTACTGTGGTTTCTTCCTGATGGGGATCAATAACAGAAGCAATCTATGTATTTCTTGCAAGAGAAGTTAGTCTATAGCGACAAAATGTCAGGAGGAATCTAGTAGCATATTGACTGACAGGCAAGATTGCAAAGAAACTGCCAATGCACATATCCCAAATGCCTCAACAAACAGACGGGAAAATCCATAATAATTTTAAATATATATGTACACTTAAAATGACCCATAACCTTTTCCTTTTGGCTCCAGAGAGAAAAACCTTTAGTATTTTTGATATGCTGAATTTCAGTCCAAGAGGTGAGGATAACAACTTTTCCCTGAAGAAAAGGACACTTTCCCTTTCTCTTTCTTTTCTTAAAAAAATATTTTCTTGAGGAGTCAAGCTATTCTCCAAAGCACCTGAGGGCAGGACAAGAAGCAATGGGTGGAAACTAATCAAGGAGAGAATCAATCTAGAATTAAGGAGAAAATTCCTGCCAGAACAATTTATCAGTGGAACAACTTGCCTCCAGAAGTTGTAAATGCTCCAACACTGGAAGTTTTTAAAAAGGGATTGGATAATCATTTATCTGAAATGGTATAGGGTTTCCTGCCTAAGCAGGGGATTGGACTAGAAGACCTGCAAGGTCCCTTCGGACTCTGTTATTCTAATCTATTATAAATGAAAAGGCAGTAGCTGGGAATGGGTTACCTGGAAGAGAGGGGAAAATGGACAAAATGCCTGGAAGAGAAGAGAAAAAAAAGAGAGAGACATTGCTTAAAGATCAAGCAAGATGGAGACTGGAAATAGCCACTTGGTTTCAGTGAGCCAGTCTCCAGGAACAAGAAAGAGGTAAGCAATATTTGAGCAGAAGAAAACCATGATAAGTATGAAGCTAATCTTCTCTGGTAGTGACATGATTGAAAATCCTCCGGGAGCAGAAAAGAAGACTTGCTCAAGCAGGGAGGAGGCAGAGATTCCAAGTGAACAGACGAACCGGCTGGGTCCTATAGTAAGACCAGAGCTGATTGTCTATATGGGCTGAAAATGAGATCAGGAGCCTAACTGTAATCCATAAATCTCTAAGGAGAAAACAGAAGCTAAGAGGAAGTGTTCCTAAAACGTTGATTGAGGTTTATAATCTATGAAAGTCAAGGATTAGTCAGGATCAGTGAGCTGGAGAAGTGAGCTGCGGGAAATCCCTTTTCTCTGAGGTAAAGTAAAAGTTACAAGGAAAGAACGCCTTTTGGTTTCAGATACACTCATCTGCCCTATGGACCCTGAGAACCAGGATCTATCTGCTAATTGTTTCAAGGAATCTGTGGCCAATTTTTATAACAGACATGAATTGTTTACATGCAAACTCCATTCATACATGTTTTGTTCCTTCTAAACTATTTTAGTCTCAGATCCTGCCCGTTTGGATTTCTGCCCTATTCCCCCGACAGTATTTTATGGAAAATTTATGTTTGAAGGGATGTAACTATCAGCACAAAATGCCTTATTTCATCCATAATTCTCTGGGGATTTTATAACATAAAGCTAAAAGAAAGTTTTCCTGTTCCTTTTCTTTTTCATATGTTTAATAAATTAATTTTTAAATCATACGATTGATGTTTTTCTTTCAACTTTTACAAGGGAAAGGAACTGAGGCTACAGAGTTTATTTTCTATTACTGTCATGATCTTTATCATTTTATTACGATTCCTATTTTATGGGAATAATAAGGCTATGAGAAGATAATCTGTCTCACAAACTACTTTGAAAGATTAGGAGCCGAGGAAAGACATTACCTTGCTCAGGAAGATGGGTGGAAGTAGCAAGAAATTCTACATACCCAATAGCTAAAGTAGGGCTGAAGGGAAGTGCTATTTTTTTAATCACACATCCCACTTTCAGGCCCGTTGAAAGTACTCACTAAACCTGAAAATATAAAACAGTGTCATGTATTAAAGCACTGCAACAAGGTACACCTACACTAGTGCACATCTAATTGTAATATTTTATAACAGCATTTTCATTGTCCTCATGAGAAATTTATATACAGGTCAGGAAGTCACAGTACAGACAGACTATGGTGAAATAGACTGGCTCACAGTCAGCAAAGAAGTATGATAAGGCTACATATTCTTCCCTTATTTGTTCAAACTTTATGCTGAATATGTATTAAGGAAAGCTGGATGGAAAATGTGGTTTTAAAATTGGAAACTCAATAACCTGTGCTATGCTGGCAACGCTATCATGATAGCCGAAAATGAAAAGGATCTGCAAGTCCTAGTACTAAAAGTAAAAAAAAACACCATGAAAAAAATGAGATTAAAATTAAAAAGATCAATCTAATGAGAACAGGTAGAACAACCAATCTTAGAACTGAAATGAAGGTATCAAAAGTGATGGATAGCTTCTGCCTTCTAGGATCAACAGTAAAGAAACAAGCAATCCAGAAATGTGCTGCAGACAAACACTAAATAGAGTAGTCATAAGAGCCTTGGAATACATAGTCAGATATTATGATGTGTCCATTCCAATAAAATTCAGAATAGTGCAAGCCATGATATTCCCCATGACACTTTATAGAAGTGAAAGTTGGACTTTAAAGAAGTAGGATAGGAAGAATTTGAATTTTGATTTTGGGAGAAGATTCCTGAGAATAGTGTGGAAAATCAGGAAAACAATCCTATAGATCAGGGATGTCAAACTCAAGGCCTGTGGGTCGCATTGGGCCCACAGGCTGCTTAGATCTGGCTGGTGGGGCCACCCTGGAAACAGCAAAGGACTAGCCCACGGTGCCTCTTCCAGCAAAAACAGAGCAGCCCTTCTGACTTTCGTTTTTGCTGGCAGAGGCTTGCAGGAGGCCGTTGCAGCTGAAAACGGAGATTGGGAGTCTTTTTCCGCTGGCAGAGCCCTTGGGCCACCACAGGCACCCTCAACCCGAATGACGTCAAGCTGGCCACACCTACCCTGGCATTGCCCACCCTGGCCCCCTGAAGTCAAACACATCCCTGATACAGGCCTCAATGAAATCAAGTTTGACACTCTTGCCATAGATAATTAAACAAATCAACCCAGAGTCCTCACTCAAGGTACAAGTGACCAAGCTCAAATTATCCTATTTTGGATACATTGTATAAAGACCCAACTTTCTGAAAAAGGTTCTAATGCTGGGAAAGGTAGAAGGAAAGAGAACAGGACAAGCAGCAGCAAGGTGGATGGATTCAGTTACATGACAATCAGTACACCATTAGGAGACTTGAAAGAAGAGGTTGGGGATAAAAAATCTATGTGGTCGCTAGGAGTCAAAAGCAGCACATAATCAATTAATAACAGCATTTTCAAATACAATGTTCCTGAGATATGCTGTGACAACTATTTTTATTAATTTGAAGAAGAAGAATTTTTAAAGAGTTAGGAATCTGAATTTGTTAAGTTTTCATAGGTAATCCTCATAGCTACTATTAATTACTCCAATACTGAATCATACTTCAATTAATCCTCCCTCTGGTTTCATCACAACATTTTCAGAATTGCTCATGCTAGCATATTTTTATGTGTTTTGCTATACAAAACCACTCTTCATTTTTAAGATTTCACTTAATGAGAATTATAAAATCCATGTAAACAGAAGCATTTTATGGAAATTTTATACAAAATTAATTTTAATGTTTTCATTGACTAATAAGTAACTGATTTAAAATTTGATGTTCCCAATTAATTAGGTAAGAGCTTTTGTTTTTGTTTTTCATTTTCATTACACTAATATTAAAAATTACCTTTTTCTCCCATTCATTGTTCAAGGAATCTGTACTGTGCTCACATAACTTTTTTAACTCCAGAATTTGTTTCTCTTGAGCTTCTCTAATGACTTGTGATTCCCGAACAAGTGTCTGAACTGTCAGAAAATAAAAGCAACAAAATAAAATACATGAGATAATATTCAGACTATTCTCTCTAGCAAGAGAGATGTATGTTATTGCTGATTTCAGTAATTTTCAAGCATTGTTCTTTAACATACAGTATGAAAATTGTCTTCAGTTATTTTTTAATATAAAATAACTGAAAATTGTATAAAACAACCATAAATAAATTCATCATGATGTTTGGAATAATATTCTGATTGAATTTTATTTTAAAAATTAACTATTTCTTCTATTGTGTCTTACCGAATTGTAAGTATATATTTTAAAAATCAAACATTAATCCACAGGCCACTGCTTGGATAGACTGGATGACAACTATCAAGTCTATAGATTATCTCTACATTTATAATTACAGAATATAAGAGAATTTTTATTACAGTCACTGACCAGTATTGAAAATGAAAACATTCTAAAAATAAAGTTTTTAAAAAGCCATGATAAAATTTTACAATTGATGGTGGGTTCCAAGTTTGTCTAATTTTACAATATAACAACATTTAACTATGTTCAAGAAGACTAAATCAGCTCCAAGATAAAAAGTGAAGCAATGTAATTTTGCTGTGAGTTCCCACTGACCCCTATAGTGAAACACTAGAAATAGCAACTTAGAACAGCTCTTCCAAGCTAAGAACGTATGAAGTTGAGTACTTTATACACATACTATTACCCTAATAAATAATTTCTATTTAAACATCAAGCAAGCAAAAATATTAGCTATACAGAACTGTAATAGCAAAATGACAACACAAACTTTTGGGAATTGGAAATGTCAATGCAACTCAAGCCAGACACAATCTGATCAAAGCACAAGAAAGAAAGCACAACATTCAAATTGCCACTTCAAATTTTGGATGATACAAGAACAGCCAAACTTAATAAAACTAATGTCACGTTTAATCCAGAATTCTGTTCCCACAGTGAAAATGTTTCCAATCAGCCCCTTTTTGTGCTTCACATTAACTTGTACTAAAAATAATGTTTTTTCTAAAGTAACATATAGCAGTTCAGATTAAATCTTACCCTTTATGAATTTGTCAACTCTTCAGATTAGTTGCCTTCATTATGGTACCATTATGCTTGTGGTATCAAATTCATACTAAACTATATGTAATTTACTAAAATTTTAACAAATCAAATTTATTTATATCCAGGTGTGATAATTATAGTGAGTCTCTGATGAGGGATTGTGTGTCTAACTTGATATACTGACACCTCTATTCTAATTAAGCAGAATGTAATTACCAAAATCTGGTTATCTGCTTTCAATCTGTCAATTGTTTAGAAAAGAGGTAGAGAATAATATATTCTCTCAAATTGCCTTCTGAGCTCTAGCTATCATCACTGGATCTCTACCAAAATACATTAACACCCAGGAGATGCCATTTTGTATACCAGGGGTGACTGTTAGGAAAAGTAAGGGCCAAATAAAGCCATAGGTAGCATCACTTAGGTCACCAGTAAAACCTAAAACAATTTTTCCCAACCACAAATTCCCCAGATGTATTCAAATTCAAATTCTGAATTTTCAGAATTCAGGGAATCAAAATCCACATATCTCAAGAAAGTTTAGGTTGATGAAAAGGCATTCTTAAAAGCATTATTTCCTACCATGTCCTTTCTTACTCTTCAGTTTAAAAAAAAAACACAGAAGCCAATTTCCTCAAAATCATGCAATACTTTGTCTCAGAAGTTTTCCATGAAGAATGTGTTTCCTTTGAATTTTGCTTGTTAAAAGAGAAAATTAGGAGAAGAATAAACAGACAAGAAGCGAACATCAATTATGCAGTTAAGTTTTCAAGATCAATACAAAATTGAAAAATTGAACACCTTTTTTTTCAAGCTTCTGAATAGTCTCTTCAGCTTCATTCTGTTTTGTTCTATACAAGCTCTTCAGTACCTCAATTTCATTGTTTTTTCTATCCAAAATCTATAACAAAAATATAAACAGAGCAAAATTGAGAAATGTCCATTTTCTATGAGGTAATCTCTCTTTAAAAAAAAAAAATAGTGAACTGGGAATCTTATTGTTAAAGACTTATTTAGCTTTGGTATCAATATCTCCAGCAAAAGAGCACCTGAAAAACAAGGAAAATGTTATACAGAAAACTGATGGAGATTTCTTTCTTCAAGGCATCCATATCCTTTCACAATCTTATACAATTTTTTGAAGATTAACATATTCTAAAGGCCACCTTCTAAAATACAAGTTAAAGTAGTATTCTAAATGTTCCGCTTAAATCATTTGAGATTTCAACAAGAAAAAAACCTTCAAAACAAAGGATACATTTAAGATGACATATTCTCTTTACAGAATTGGTGTTCAATTTGCAAACAAACAAGCACAAAAAAAGGATTTATCTTTATTTTAAAATTCCATTGGACCTGCACAGTATGCAGTCTTGTAATTTGACAGTGTTTTTAATAAACTCAAAAAATAACCACTGACACAGTTGCCATTACAAGAAAGGATCCACTGCTACCACAAAAGACATGCTACCAAGTGTGTCCAAGCTTCATTGACACACCTGCCGTATTGCTAAGTGCATGTCGCTAGCCACCAAATAGCTGGTTGGTGTGCCAGGAATTCCTTTTTAGCCCACAATTCTATTTAATTTATCTACAAATTATGCAGGCCTTGCATTGAACATTTCATCTAGAAACTCTACTATCAGTCAAAATAATATTTCAAAAGGAACTAAATGGCAGTATTTTTATTATACGCCCTCTTAGAACCCCAAGATATGATATTTTATTTACATATGTTTGATAATCAGTTTAAGCTTTTTATGTACTCAAATAAACATTATTTTCCATATCATATTTTTCTGGTAACAGCTTCATTTTTAAAAATTCTTTTTTCTCCCTCTAATCATATTTCTATGCAATCCAAGACTGAATAAATATTTTCTTCTCTACCTTTACATACTAAATATTATGTGTACTATATCATTTACAAATGTTTTATGAACCTAAAAGAAAATTCATTACCTTGCATGAATTACCTGCAACAATGTAAATTATATGCAAACTATCATTACACCTTGCATAGTTATGAAACAATTTTACGTCCCTCAAAAAATGAAAAAACATTTTGCCTCAGTGGCTGGCACTCATTTCCTGAACTGCTGTATTCCCTTTCAGCAATAAATAAAATTAACAAAGCAAGGCAGTATTTTCCTTAATGCTGATAAATCCAGAAGTCACATGTAAAATAACAGAACAATCATAAATATAGCAGAAATACTGGCTGAAAGAGAATAATCCCCAGAATTGGAGCCCTGATTGTTCTTTCAATATTCTATTACATTTCACTCAAGGCAGCAAACCTTCTTTTTGAGGGACGTATTTCCAATAATCTAATCTTCTTTTATTAGAATTACACATCCACATCCCACTCACCCACACACACACACACACACACACATGCACAGAGTTGGGAATATCTTCCAACATACTTTTCAGTTTTCCTATTTTCATGGAAAGACTGGATGCCAGATAAGATTACATGGTAAAACTAACAGTAGATAAAATCAATACAATTCATTTTTATACTACTTTTCATATCAAATACCTATATTTTTTACTCATCTTTATGTATTCAAGATACTTGCTCACAGCTCAGTAATAAACTGGCAGAAATTAACCAACAAGTATTTCCAGAGAAGGAACATTTTCCTTAATAAACAAATGAACTGGGATAATGTTTTGACACTTTTGTTTAATTGGGTTCTCTTTACTCAATCTTAGGACTTGTATAGAAAACAGGTCACATTTTATGTTATATTTACGCAGAAATATTGTTAATATTTTCATCAATAAAATAACTACGTCTGCCCATTATTGGATACCATTTAGAATATATGTGATAGGTATTTTCTACAGAAATGATTTGAGATTCATTTGAGCCTGTAGACTACTACAATGTGAGTTCTGGCACCTATGAAATAGATTCATGGCCCTCTTGGCTTTTCCAGGCAGCTAACGAAGAGGTGCTGGCTAAATCTAATGCATCTTTGAAGGAGGAAGCACTGAAAAAGGCAGTGGTACATTCTTTCCTGAGAAGATTTATTTCATTCAGCTATGCAGGCCCACTTTAATCTTCCTTTTTTTAAATGGATGGCTTTGGATAATCCTGAAATAAACAGATTAGCCAGTCATGGGACAGAAAGGGCAGTGGTTACTCCAGCAGATTATCTTTTGCTTGGGCCTGGAGAGAGTTGAACCCACCAGCTCTTCATGGACATCTTAACAGCATTCAGTATTAACCACTGAATCCTTCCCTAACATCAAACTCAAGCCCTCATTACTTTAATATTGGATTATTGCAAAGATTATTGCACAATTTGGGATTGTGTTTGAAGACCACTCAGAAACTCCAGTGAGTTCAGAATGTAACAACCTATTTAAGAGCAGTTAAGAACTGCTACAATAGGATTGCGTTGACTTCCACAGTTTCCAGGTACATGTGCTGGTTATTATCTGTAAGCCTTTTAAGGCTGAGGTTTGCAAAAGATCTCCTCATCTTGTATAATCTACCCAGGAAGCAATATTCCACATTCCCCCCTCCAAGTTATATGAGGAGAGAGAATGTGGAAGTAGGACAGCTCTGGCATTATGGAACAGCATGTCTCAGTAGTTAGGATGGCTGGCTTTCCAGAAGCAGGATATGAAGTATCATGCAACACTCTCCAAGACTCTATTTTTTAATTGTAAATTGTGAAGCTGACCTTTATGATTTTATTATATGTGGATTTTAATTGAGTACTATTCGTTGGTTTGTTTTTCACATTTCTGAAACACCACCTCCCTTGAAGTGGGATTATTATATGTGGATTCTGAGTATCACTATATTTGTATTGGTTGATGTATGTGAGAGTGAAAATAAAAATGTGGCAAGCTCAAATGCAGATTATGTGCTATCAAGTCATTGTCAACTCTTAGCACAGATAGATTTTCTCCATTATGATTTGTCCCTAATCCAGTCTTACATACAAATATCCTTGATGTATCTGTGTAAATCAACTGGTTTAGCAAAAAGAAGTCGTTTGCAGTCCTAAAACAGATGAACAGCTATTGATGGTCACGGGACTTATTTTTTGGTAGATGAAAGTAGTACTTATTTCATTAACACAGAACGATAAGCGAATGACAGATTTTCTCCCTCTATCTTTGCAAGGTTTGGGGGATTTCTTTTGTCCTTTGTTTTTAAACTATTTTAACTTTTCAGTACAAAATGTCACAAAATTGCATTGCCAAATCTCGGCATTTTTAGATAGATCGTATACTAGGATGCAAAAAAGTGATTCAGTGACAAATGTTATTCTATGCCTCAGGTTAGGTACCCATCATAAAATAATTGTTCTGAAATGACAGGAAATGCAATAATGATGGCATGTGATGTGATATTTTCCTTATATTCATTAATCAAGACTTATTATTTCAATTTATAACAATCTATTACTATAAATGTTTAAATGCAGCCAATGGAATAGTACTGCCAACATTCGGATGTTACATAGGAATTTTATATTAAATATTTCTTTGTGTTACAAGTATTACACACAAAAAACCCCCACATCATATTAATCCACATAATGTACCTTTTGAACATCTGCATCATGCCTCTGCTGTAATTTAAGTTTTTCTTCATGAAGTCTAGCTTCCATCAATTTTGATTTCATCTCCAGCTGTAAATTGGATGTTGCACATGCTGATCAGTTTCAGAGATGACACTTAACCCTTCCTTATAAATCAAAACAGCTTCAAGAAGTTTTAAATCTAAACACAACAAATAACAAAGACCCAATGGCAATTTATCGAGCCTGCTGTGGATAGAACTCAAATGGGTTGATTTTTGTCTGATGATGAACTAAAGAGTCACCAATCTTACAGGTAATTAATTTCCTTGGGACAGAGAAACAGTTTTGATTCAGTCAAGCGTCTACAAGGTCATTCCTTGGTCATGAAAGAATGCTTTTTGACAAATTGGTTAATATTTCTTTTAAAATGTATTTAAGGAAACCTTGTGAATTCATATCAACAAAACTAAACATTGCTTATTTTGGCTAACATTAGCCAACTAACAATAATACCCTTTTTTCTGACTGTTTTATTTTAAATTCCCATATATTAATATATTGGCCTCATCCTACACACCTACCAGTTTGGTTTGGATTCTCATCTCTGTCCTTTAGTACTTGACATACTGCCTAAGCTGTTCCCAATAACTTATACAGGAAGAAGAAGAGGCAAAATAATAATAGACAAATCAGAAGGGCTCATTTTCAAATGAAAATCAGAGCTAAATATCTTGAACCAAAATATATTTTCTTTTAAGATCTTCCTTTTCTTTTACTAATTATATCATTTAGAAAAGTCCCAAATGTGCTTTTTCAAAAGGCAACTGGACTTTCTGGTTTTTCTTTGAAGACGTTTCACTTCTCATCCAAGAAGCTTCTTCAGCTTTGACTGAATGGTAGGGAAAGAAAGGATTTCTTCCAAGTATGAAATCTTTCCATTCCCCACCATACAGTCAGAGCTGAAGAAGCTTCTGGAATGAGAAGCAAAACGTCTTTCGAAGAAAAAACAGAAAGTCTAGTTGCCTCTTGAAAAAGCATCTTTGGGACAACCATGACCTGGATGACTGAGAATCTCCATAGACATCAATTCGAAATGCACTATAAATCAACAGCTACATCCCGATAAGAGTTTGCAAGGAAGAAGAAAAATGCTAAAATCTTTTTTTTATTTAGGGCTGCTCTGCATAGCGTTAGGAGGCTGTACACCCTTTGCAGAGTTTTGGAAAAGTGAGGGCAGCTCTCTTTTTCTTTTTTTCCTCTACAAAGCCAGCTCCAGTGCTTCAGCCTGCCCAGGAGGATGGGAAAAGGGGCATTTTCATATGCTGCAGCTGGCTTTAACATTTTCCTTCATGGCAGGGGTGGGGGTTAAAGAGCTACAAAAAATTACGCAGATGCTGGAAGAAATGAAACAAGACATTGGAGAAATTAAAAATGATTTGAAAGGGGTAAAACAAGAAATAGCCAAAAATGAAAAGA
>JANHFK010007072.1:0-12319 GCA_036250565.1 Sibynophis collaris
ATACACCCGTTAAACATCCTGAATAAATGTGCCTATTACTTAACTGAAGGCTATGCTTTAGAGAGAAGGCCAATGTAAAGATGCTTTTACACCAAGATTAGTTACTGGTTAACCCCACTTTGATTTTGTTTGATATAATACGGGGCAGAAAGAAACACAGAGGCTTTATATCCTACAACAATAAAGAGCATTCATAGAGATCATTACAAATGAAAATACATGCTTTAATATATCAATGAGCAAATTGCAATTACAAACTACTATTAAATAATATTTTTCCAGAAATAATGAGATTGCAAGGGGATTCACTGTATTTAAAAAGTAATCTGATATATATTTATAGCACATCAAAAAGCCACTTCATACAATTAGTTGGAAAATGTTCCACACCACAAGCAAAAAAAGAACCTGCTGAATGCTCAGAGTGTTGGTTTCGCTAAGTTGTCTCCTCACCCAGACCATGTACTTAGGCAAATTAGTGTAAATTCCTGGATATTTTGGTCGGCCGCATCCAGTACCATGGCTGGTGATTCCTACAATATAGTATTTAGAATCTGATAAATAGCATACAAGAGGTCCACCACTATCTCCCTGAAAAATGAAAAAGATAACAATGAGTTATCATAGTATTTAAAAGCATGCATGCATAAAGACAGCCACACATCTTCAGTGACATTCAGGATTCTCATTCCACTATGGCAAACTGAGAATAAGGAATTAGGTCTTCCTCATGGCAACATTAATGTGCCTTCCTCCTGTCCTTGAGTAAGTACAAAAATGCTGTCCCCAAAGTAGAGGCCAATGTAGGCTGAAAAAAGTTGCTTTTCTTAAACATTTAATTTGCAAGAAGCAGTCCACTGAAGAAAAGTTTTTCGTAAGTTACCTCTGGTTTATTTGCATTGAAATCAGTATGATAAATTAGTCATCTTAACTCTCACTGATTATATTAGAATGAAAGCATTATTTGGCTGGGCTCTAAAATAGCAAAAGCAGGAGTAATTTTTTTTATCTCAATTCCCAAATATCCCACATATAAAATTCTAACATTGCATCGATTTTAATTTTCTTTTTTGAAATTTCCTATCTGCGGCAGTGCACCTGTAAATTGTTAATCTAGTAAACCTAACTTGATATTAAGGGAATGTGATTTGAGATAGATCTATGTTCATTTACCTGACAGGTATCAACACTTCCAGTTTCAGAGCCAGCACAAAAAGCAGTATCTGGTACTGTTCCGGCATGCCAATCATATTGATTGCAAGTGTCTAGTGAAAAAATTTTTAGCTGAGCTTCTTGCAATGTGAGGCTGCCTTTACCTGTAAGGAAAACAATAGCTTTTAGTTTATTTATTTCTAATCTGCAACAAGAACTATGTAAAAATGCTGAATTGGCAGTTCTTGATCTAATGCTAACACACCAGTCCAATTATCCTATTGCCACAGTTTTAATGTTTAGAGATGTGCCAAATTCTAATTGCCAGCTATTGTCTGCAGGTTAAAACTGCAACATTGGGAGAATATAATTTATCCTTGAATATGCCTCATTGTATCTTCTAATATGTAGCTTTTAATTCAGAAATCCATGTTTGAACAATATTCCATAACGCAGGAATTTTCATAGACATACACAGAAAGTTGATCATGTGCAAGATCTAATAATAATAATATATAGGGTTATGACTAAAGCAAACAACTGAGGAACCATTTGTTATTTAGAAAACTACAAAAACGTGCAAATTTGATAATTACACATTTTAATAGTTTTATAGAATCTGTTGCTTCTATGATGCAAGTAAGAACTTGCAATGGTGAGCAATTCTGACATATTCTTGTGTTGGTAGCACTGTATCTGTGGATGAGGAAAAAGTGGTTTTAACACTGCCACTTCAGAAACAACGATTTCTTTCTTGTGCTTATTGGAAAGATTTTTGGCTTGTTCTTTCTAGTTTCTGATAATTCATTAGAGAAAAATATTGTCATGATTGAGTAGTCCAACTGAAGAGCACAATATTTAGTATTATGAATTTTGAAAGCAATGGATGTATGTATATATTTATTATTCCTTTTATGAGAAAAGAGAATAAACATATGTTTAGGCATAGACTGAGGGATGGAATGAGATGCTGTTTGGTTGGCAAGAAAGCACTGTCTGACTGACAGTTAACTGAACTTTTGTTGTTGTTTTTTACCAGAGGGTACAAGTAGTACAGAAAGTACTACCTAGGAGGTCTTTGCAAGCTCTATAGATTCACAAGCATGTAAACATACATCTATTCACGGCTTGCTGATATCAATTTAGCTATTATTCCATGGAGAGAATCAGACATCCTTTTCAATAAGGGATGTAAAGTATCCACCCAGGAGTTAGCATATGCAAAGCCAGTTCAATAGATGTTGTAAGAATATAAAGCTTAGTTAGCAAACAGGTCTGGGGTAATATATCAATGATAAAAAACACCAGTTTTCCTTAAGTATATTTGGTATAAATGGATTCATCCAATGAAATGTCCATTGCATAACTATTACTACAGGTAGTCCTCATTTAGCAACTGACTTGGATAGCAACTGAAAGGAAGGTTATTGATGAACAGGATCACATGGCTTCCTGAGCAGAAAAGGGGGAAAGAGATGCTGGGCGTGCCTTGGTTTTTATGTCTTCTGTTGGATCCCACCTTAGTGGTTCCTCTTCCTGTGTAAGAAATCTATCCCATTGGCAGTCAGCCTCCCAGGGGGCGGGGTTCTTAGCTAGCCTTGCTGGGTGATGTAATCTTCCCAGGTGCCATGTGATACCTTTCTGTTGCTAGAGGGGTCCTTTGTGTTGCAGATGGGATGCCGAGGCCTTAATGCTTCTCTGAGTTTCTACTTCTCATTTTAGGAGAAATATTCTGTCTTTTTAGTATTTCCTAAAATATTTCATTTTTCTAGGAAAGGAGTGGGTTTTAACTTCCAACACATGCTTGGCAATACAGCTCAAGCTGGCATATTATCATAGTTTGTGGTTCTTTAACAACACTCTATCCATGTATTTATTATTAAATAAAGTAAAAAAAAATTGACTAATCTTTTAAAAAATACAAAACATATAAAATAACAAAAATACTAACATTTAGTGATGAGGCTAAATAGATGTGCATTAACTTACTTTAAAGTTAGATAGGATGGGAGCCAAATGTGAATCCAAAATACCTACATTTCATGGTCCTGATTATGATACACGAAAAGACACTCTTTAATTGTCATTCAGTATTGGTGGTAAAGTCTATTATAACCCAAAGAGAATGTGGCTTTTTCCCCTATGGAGGAAAAGATCTGACAAATCATGTGTCCTCTGGGTACCTTCTCAAGAATCATAGGACTGAAGTCTGAATCCTTGTTATTTGGGATTAAAACTGAAAATAATCTAACAACTGGAAATAATTCATAATTTATTGATTGTTTTATACTAATAAGACCAGAATATCCTTTTCCAAAGAGAAGGAAATAGTAAAGAGGAAGAAATGGCCTGTAAACAGATCATTTTTAAAGTACCTAGGAAAGGAAGTAATAAAAATTATCTCATATTGTTTATATCAGATCTTCTCATCTTATTATTTTCCAGAAGTAGTATATACAACTCCCATTATATCCAACTACTATGACTCGGTGTATATATAAATTTGAAAGTAGTGAAATGCAAATCAGTGAATATCAACTATGTCAATCTGCGAATAGTATCCAAAAGGAGCTCCCTCCTGATTGTACTTTTCTGTGTTTAATATAAGAGAGAAGCAGTTGACAGTAGTGGTTAAAATTACCAAACTAGAAACTGGGAGACTGAGTTCTAGTCCCAGTTTAGGCGTGAAGCCAGCTAAGTGACATCGAATCAGTCATTCTCTCTCGGCCCTAGAAATAAGACAACCACAGGCCACTTCTGAAAATATAGTTTCAAGAAAACTGCATGGATTTATCCAGGCAGTCAGCAGGAGTCAGGATGATTTGAAAATTCCCCCGCGCCTCCCTTCCCCCGCCAGAAGAAAAATATTATTCTCAGTGCAAATAAACTTTCTGAGATCACCTAACTCATTTTCACTTTTAACAATATATTACTTTAAAGGAAAAGAAAAACAAATACTTACCTTCTTCTTTTTTCATTCCCCACCCACTTACAAAACATTTCATATCAGAAGTCAGGGAAAGAGTAACGTTAGGCAAGCAGATGGGCTGCACATAGTCATTAAATGTGATAGATTTGCTTAGTAGAAACACAGCAATATCATCTTCATAAGTTCCTTCGCTATAGAAATAATGGACCTTGATGGCTTTTACACGTCTTTTTATAGTGTATGTTTTATGTCTGAAAAGATGATGCAAGCCAATCACAGCCCTCCACATCTCTGGGCGCCTAGGAGAAAATAAAGTATCTTTAAAAATTAGTAATCATTATGTAAATGTAATTTCAGAGAGATGAAATTGTTTATTTCAAAATGTGTGCATGGCTAATAAGCACGGAGCCAGGTTTTATTCAGATGATGACAAAATGGCAGACTGTTATATAAAATACAACCAGTTTAAATAGTCATTTAGACTGACCTAAAAATGTAGCATTTGCAAAATCAGATTCAAACCATTTATTGCAATATTCCTAATTCAAGAATTCTCAAATAATATATCTGAAATTTATTATTTAAATAATTTTATATAACCAACTATCTCACAACAGTGACTCTAGGCAGTGAACAAAAGATTATAAACCAAAGCAACCAAAGAGCATCAATATACCGTAACATATGCCCAAGATATAAGAACATATATTCACAATTAGTTTTAAAAATACCCACCAATCATTGCTCAGCATTCTGGCCCCAATGGCCAACATAATACACATTTCATCATATCTTTACTTCAGAGCAGATGATATGCAATCTGAAGATGGAGGTCATTAATATCTATCTTTTGCCATAATTAGGTCACTTTCTCATCAAACTGCAGCTCACAAATGCTCTGAATCCTAATAAGGATGGCAAAATTGTTAGGATTGTCTTGCCAGGCAACTCATAAATCAAGGGTTCCAGAAAGGTTTAGAGGATTTTCGTGACAATTTGGCAAGCAATAGCATTATGGACATAGTTGATCAGTGAAAAACAGGCAAGCAGAGTACCCAAGGAGATTGCTCCAGTGCTGCCCCTGCCTAGTCACTAATTCCTGGCAATTCCTTCGTTTAGTTAGGTACACAGACAAATGAAGCAATTGAAAAGATAGCTAAAACAATGCTTCCTCCTTATACACACACAGACACACACAGACACACACTGCAGAAAACCCAAAAAATACAGATAGACTTCAACTTACAACCACAACTGAGCCCAAAATTTCTGTGGTTAAGTGAGTTTTGTTCCATTTTACAACTTTTCTTGCCACAGTTTTTAAGTGAGTCACTGCAATTGATAAATTAGTAATCTGGTGGTTAAATGAACTTGACTTCCCCATTGACTGCTTGAGACGGTTGCAAAAGGTGGTCACATGACCTTGGGACACAGCAACAGTCATAAATATGAACCAGTTGCCAAGCATCTGAATTTTGATCATATGACCATGGGGATGCTGCAAAGATAGTGACAGAAAAACAGTCATAAATCACTTTTTTCAGTGTTATTGTAACTTTAAACAGTCACTAAATGAACTTTTGTAAGTTGAGGACTACATGTCGTTACGACTAAGTGTAAGCTCAGGTTTCAGGTTACACAATGGAAATAAGAGTAATACAATCCCCCCCTCTTGTGCTTATTGTATCCACAGATTCTCATCTAGTAGTCTGTTCAGAGTAACAAAGATCCTTTTAGGGAAGGATGGGTGGGACAGAGTAACACTATACAAAAGATGTAGTGGAGAACAAGACAGAAATAATAATTTCTGTATAATAATTTGGGATTTTTTGAGTTTCTAGAATGCAATTCTGCCACGTCCAGTCTTGATCCATGCATTCCTCTGGGTGACCAGGTGGAGTATAAATGGCTGTATGTGAGAGATACTTAATGCTTCTTTGGAATAGCGCATCTATAGACCTCTTGGTGGCCTTCAGTACCATCAACCATAACCTTCTGAACTGCCTTTAAGAAATAGCAGCTTGGGGCACATTCTGTGGTGGTTACATTGTTACCTAAGTGGGCAGTATTAGTCAATGATTGGGGGAGGTAGTCTTCTGGCCCTTGGAACACTGTTATTTAACAGCTACATGAAACTTGTGAGGGAGGTCAACCATCAGTTCAAGATGAGATGTCATAAATAAAGTGATAATAATACATTTGGTATTCTGGGATTATCTGGAAATGCCACAAAGTCCTGAAGCAGTGTCTGGAGGTTGTAAGGAGGAGATCTGATTAAAATCAGATTAAATCCTACCAAGATTAAATTGCTATTCATATGTAAACATCAGTAAACTTCAAAGCAATTAGTCTGGACAGGGTTTTACTCCTGAAATAATTGTTTATGACTCATGGCTCTTTGTGGGTGCTTGGCTGGGTCTTTGCCCATCTTTGGCTAGTGCCTCAGTTAAAATCCTATCTTGATCAGAATGATATGAAAATATGAAATCATGCCCGTATTAGTTATATATGTTTTACTTTTATTGTTCACTGCCCAGAGTCTATACGGATTTTATAATGAATAACAATCTGAATTAGTTTGGAAAACCTTTGTGGCTTACACAAATATAAAAACTATAAAGCCATACATATTCTTAGTATCTACCGGTATATACTCCTGAAATTCCTACTTTAAATGAAGCTTATCTTCACATACGTTTTTACAAATAATGCTTTAAAAATATTATTACTGCAGATACTTGTGGAGAAGCCAAAAATCTTAGGCACCAAAATTACATTCAGCTTATCCACAGATGGCTTTTATGTGGGTATATGCACCCATATATCCTATAATATACCTGCAATTAAGTCCATTGGTGGTTAAGTAGATCATGGAATTTTTAACCAAGCACCATGAAAAACGTGGGTTGGTTCATTGGTGGATGGTGCATTTTCCATGGTATTTTGGTTAAAAATTTAAGAGTCAATTTAGTTTTAAGTATCTACAGTATAATTGTGACAAAACTCTTAAAAAAAATCAAAAAGCCCTGATCATGCAGATAAAAACACATCAACTTTATAGGCGTAGCATTATTAACAAAATCTTTCCTTCCTAGTAGCTACAATATTTTGCTTACTTTTAGTTTTTATTTACAGGTTTCTCTCTCATCTTATCTCTCTTTCATCTCTTATCTCTCCCATCTCAACCCTCTCTCTCTTATCCTTCCTATTCTCCACCTAAGATTACCTATCATTCATACAGATATTTTTCCTTGACTAGAAAGTAACACAAAGATCTGTTAGAAAACTTTCATTGCTCTCATTGCTGAACCCTATTCTTTTTTCAGGAATAAGAACAGAAGAGGGTATTGTTATCACCAAACTAAGATGGAGCAGCTTAAAAAAGTGGTGGCGGGAAAAGCATCCATAATTCACTCCCTCAACTGGAGGCAAAGTATGATAGATGACTAGACCCATAGATACCCATTTTTCAAAATCCAGTCTCTTGATAGTAGAGGAAAGAAGCAAGCAAGCAAAGAGCTTGGAAGCCTCTCTGACTCCCTTTAGGACTCAGCTTCTGTTGTGACTGTTTCTCCTGTAGCTGCTTTTTTCCAACTCCTCAAGGCAAAAAGCTGCAGAAAGTTTTTCTGTGCTTGCTTGCTTGCTTGCTTTCTTCTACTCTTCAGTTTGGAGTCAAGGTAAGGTTTTTAAAAGGGACAGAGATTGAGGGCAGAGATGGAGAGTTTAGTTTTAGCACCTAATGGGGAGGGGGAGAAAGATCAATAAGTCTGACCTTCCCAGCTTTGTTTTTGTTTTATTGAACAAATGTGGCTTTCTGGGGGAGGGAGGAAGTGGTTAAAGCAAGGGAAAGGTTTGGGGATGCTTGTCCTGCAGCTGCTGCCTTTGCATGCAGGGGCTGGCTTCTCAAAGCGTAGCAAGAGCCAGAAGGGAGTTTGGAGTCTCCTAACAGTCAGCTGATTGGGGTAGACAGTTCTGAAAGCAGCTGCTATTTCCACAAGGAATTGTCAGAGTGTTGAAAATGGTAGCCACTTCCAGGAGGCATGGGAAGCAGGCGCAAGTGCTCAGGGTCCTAGTGGGGAGGGATGGGGTGGGGGAGAGACGGAGGTGATTGGTTGTAAGGGCAAATGACTACAGAGGTACTGTAACTGTCATAACTTTGAAATGGGGTCATATGTAATTTTGGGGTGTCTGTTGTAACTTTGGACAGTTAAGCGTCCTGTCATATCTCGAGGACTAACTGTATCTGATCCACAGGGTAGGACAATTCAGAAATGCATTCCCTTCCCAGGGGTCAGATACTGCAGCTTAATCACAGGACAGTGAATACTTTCTAGTAAAGTGGGTGAGGCTTTCCTGCTTTACTGGAAACTATCCACCCATCCTGTGATCACCCTGAAGAGTACAAAATTATTTAAAATTGTTCTTCCCATTTTTTTCTACCAAAACATATGTTAAAGTGGAATCTGACTCTCCACAACATGATAGGTTTCAGATAGCTTGGGAGATATCAGATAATGAAGTGAAATCTGTTTTTTAGGCAAGTTGTTAAGTGCTGTTACCATGAGTCATGCTTGCCACTCTGAGATTGGAGATTTAATTGGACAATAGGTTTTTCACCACCATTTCTCTTGGGATCCTTGTAAGCCACAGCAGCCTGGATGGCAAGAGAAATCAAGAAAGATTGTTCTTTGCTTTAAGGGGAGAGTTCAGCTTTAATGAACCAGACTTTCTTATTCCTAAAAGTAGAATGCCTCTGAAAAATAATATTCAGCAAAGGGAATGGGGTGCATCCAGATTAATCCAGGGGTGGGCTGCTATGGTTTCACCCAGGTTCAAGAGAATCCGTAGCTAACGTTATGGCCGGTTCGGAGAACCTCCAAATCCCACCGCTGGCTGGCCCCACCCACTTCACAGCAACGCCCCTCCCCTCCCAGGAGTCTTCACGTGGCCCGTTTTGGATGCGAGGTAAGTGCAGGGCTAGTGTGGAGGCTCGGGGAGGGAGGGAAATGGGCCTCCTGAAAGTTCTGGAAGGCCGGAAAGACACCAGCCTCCAGAGGGCCTCCAAAGCCTGTGGGGGGCAGTTTATGTCCTCCCAGGTGCTCAAGGAAAGCCTCAGGAGCCTTGGGAAGGCCCTCTCCCCATGATGCAGGAGGCCAACTAGGCCCACCATGGCCACACCAGCCCAGCAACCAGATAGGGAAACAGTTGCTGAAATTTTTGAAGCCCAGCCCTGGATTAATCAGTGACCAATAGGAGTTTAGCCTTGCCCTGACCATCATTATTGGCATTATTGCAGAGGCATCCTATATTGTAGAGCAAGACATATGTTCAAAGAAGAGGAAAAATACTATTTTTAAACCAGAATAGCTAATGTAAGATGCCCCTGCAGAGGGTTAAAAGTGAAATGAAAGCAACATCATGAGGTTATGTTCTCTAAAAAAATTAGTTGTTGCCATAGTTAGTGAGATCTGATTTGATCTTTACTTTGGAGTTTATGGTGGTAATGTACAGTTACAGAAATCGATATTGATATTGATGGGAGATCTTGTCTGTTAGCTTCTGAGATCACAAAAATACATAGAATGGCTTTTTGTTACTCTTACTGTTCCTAAAGTTAATTTCTAATCTGAGAACTCAAATGAAGATTCCAGATACTTCTCTCAATCTGGAAAACAGTTCAGGTGAAGATGATTTCAAAATAGATATTTAAATATATACATTTCTAAATTTAGCACCTATTTTTTATCCATGTATTCTTCTTACACTAAAATTTATAAATATATAGGGATAGGTAATACATACTCTCTTCCTATACAGCAGTGTGCAGCTGACAATACTGTGTGGTTATTAACTAAAGTTCCACCACATAAATGGAAAAATCCTCCACCATGGTTATATACTTGAAGGCTAACTTGCCATGGCCATGCCCCCTCCTTAGATTCATGTCCACCTACAATCCGACTCCCTGATATGCCTGCAGCAGGCCTTATTCCGCACTCTAGAAATGAAATCACAATTGTTAGATGTGACTTTATAAATGCAAACTTTAGGGTTTCTCTGAATAGCCATACTTTTCAGTTGGCATTTTTTCTCATAAATCCATACAGTATACAGTACACACCTACATGCATACATAGTCAAAAAGAATCAAGAAGTTAATTTCAATAAATATTTTAAAAGTATTTCTTAACATCATTGTATATAATTACTTGCTGTATTTAAATATGATGGAAAACAATTTCTTTTCCTCCCTTATTTTATTTCCATTTACTTACCTTGAGTGGAGATGAGAAGTGGATCTGGAAATAACTGTTGGAAACATTTAAGGTACATATTCTCTTCATTCTCATTTAAAAAAAACTTGTTTTCAGGATAGAATAAAAGCTATTCACAGAAATTAACGAAAAAGACCTCATTAATTCATTTATACTGCAGAAAAATTAGTTTGTGTAGCAGGACAACTTATTGCTAATGCTTTCATGGAACATCACAAGGAGCAAAAAAACTCTGAGTGCTCTGAAACTACTGAAAAAGAAACTTTGGTACTTCTGTATCAGAACGAAAACACATCTGGGTCTTTGGATCAATTTCTGGTTAAGCGAACCACTGCAGGTCATTAAGTGTGAGAACGTATAAAGAACAATTGCAGGAATTGTATATGGCTTGTGTAGAGAAAAGAAGAACTGAGGGGACATGATAGCAGTATTCCTAACTGAGAACAATTAACCAGTGGAACAGCTTGCCTCTAAAAATTGTGTTTCATCACTGGATTTTTAAGAAGAGACCGGACAGCCATTTGTCTGAAATGGTGCAAGGGATTGTCTAGAAGACTAGAAGACCTCCAAGGTCTCTTCCAGCTCTATTCTATTCTGACTAAGATGACCATAACTTGTAACTTCCAGCCCACTTTCCCATTGACCACCAGAAGCTGGTTTTTGGTGATCATGTGATTGTGGGACATTGTGACCACTATAAACATGAGCCAGTAGCCAAGCACGACCAAATTGTGATCATATGACTGTGAGGATGCTGTGACAGCTGCAACTTCAAAGACATCTCATTTTTCAGTGCCATTGTAACTTTGTACAGTTGTTTAAAAATAAATATATTAAATTAGCCCAGACTTTTCTTATTATTCATTGCACAATCAACCAGATGTTCAGATTGAATTTTGCATTTTTATCCACCTACTGAGTCCTTCCCAGAAACCTGGTATAGGTAAACATTGATGCTTGATGGTGTTAAAGATATTGTCGCAAGAACTAATAAAGTTCTGAATAAAGCTGTTTTTTCAATCGGTTGATGATTTTGTCAATGCCGTTGGTGTTCAAGTAGTACTTCAGTTGTTTTGGGATTGTACTTATTGTTGGTACTATCTTTGCTTTCTTTTGCCAGTCATTCTATTTCTATTTGTGGATCTTCGTATTTTGTTACCTTCTATAGTTCTCTCTCTTCTATTCCGCCACCAGGTTCAGCCACATGTGCTATCTAGATTTTTGTTTCTTATCGACAATTGTTAAGTCTGGGGTGCTTGTCTGTTTGAATTCTAAAATTCCAGAGCACTTTAGCTTCTTCATTTTCTATTACTTTCTCTATTTTATGGTCCTATCAGTTCTTGATTGCAGGCAAATGATATTACTTGCAAATCTTCCAATGCACCATTCTTGCTACTTTGTCATGCCATTATCTGTAGTTAATCAGTGTGATCTTCTTGTAACAGCTAACCAGCTAGTCCGCTGTTTCTTTAGCTTCTTTGCAGAAGTAGCATTTGCTGTTTGTGCTTGTCTTCTCAATATATTATAGTTTTTTGCATAGTCTGCCAAATGTTCAGACTAGATTTGACATTTGTATCCACCTATCAAGTCCTTTCCAAAGATCTGGGATAGGCAGATGTTGATGTCTGATGGTGTTGAAACAGACTTCAGCATTCTATGACTTGCAGGCCACATCCTGCCAGTTATAGCCTATGGGCAACATCTGGCCCTTTGGTTGTTCCTGTCTGGGCCAATGTAGGGGCTGCAACAATGTCAGTCCTATTAGTTTGGCAGGTTGGCACAAAATAGTCCCGGTTTTGTGTGTGGCCCCTTGGAAAATTACTGTATTTTTCGGACTATAAGACATACCAGTGTATAAGACAAACAAAGATTTTGAAGAGGTAAGCAACAAAAAGTTTTTGCCCTCCCCAGCTCCCAGGAGCACTCTGCAGACCTCCCAAACCCTCCCAAGGCCTGCAGAATA
>JANHFK010007074.1:47069-59926 GCA_036250565.1 Sibynophis collaris
GGTGCATGCATGCACGCTGCAGCTGAGCTAGGGCAATGTTCGTGTGCCCACCGATATGGCTCCGCGTGCCACCTGTGACACCCGTGCCATAGGTTTGCCATCACTGGTTAATAAGATAACAAGAAACCAACTCAAATACATATCCATTGCTAATTCCCACTAAATTCAATCTGTTTTCTGCCCAGATTTCTTCACAGTATAAGAAATAGCTGGTGATCACAAGAACTTAACCTGAATAAAACTCTACCTGGAGACGAAGTGGTAAATGCATTGTTCATATTTTAATTATAAGGAGTGCTAAAATCTAGATATAAAATTATATATTTATAATTTTTGTTCAACAAAAAAGTATGTGTATGCATAGGATATAAAATTTCATACTAATGTGGAATAAAACAGATTTACCTTTATTTTAAGGCCAGAATCACTATGAGTATGAGTCTTTGATAATTTCCTCATAATCTCAGCACCAGTTACAGGCCCAGCAGCAGGTGGGGGGCGTGTACCACTTCCTTCCAGAAGCATTGTATGTTCACTGACAGTAGCTAAAACATTTGACAAATGGAGAAATTATCAAGAGGATAAATCTAGCCAAGACAATTAGTTACTAAAATAGGTATTGCTTAGCTGCCAACAAATTTTTATTAATATTGGGTATCCAAAATTCAAAAAAAATAATGAAATTTGAATCAGCTCATTCGGCGTCAATAAATATATTGGACTCCTTTTACAAGAACTTTTGATTAAATATCTTCCCTGCCAATTTACATTAATCAGTTTTTGACTTATGAACATAACAGAGCCTGATATTTCCTTGACTAAACAAGGCAGCTGTTAAGTGAATTTTGTCCCATTTTACAACCTTTTTTGCCACAGTTGTTAAACAAATCAATGCAGTTGTTAAGTGAGTCATACAGTCGTTAAGTAAATCCACCTTCTCCCATTGAAGCTAAACTAATGTTTCTAAGTCAAAGTTTACCTGTACTGAAAAACTTTAGAAGAGTTTTATTGGAGTGCGTACATTTTATTGCACGGGTCCCCAACCCCCAGGCCGTGACCCACTATCAAGCCTTGAGGCATTGGGAACTGGGCCCAGAAATGCAAGCAAGCACACACATATCCTCACTTGCGCCATCAGCAGAAAGAGCATGTTTGCACCATTTGCGTGAGAGGTGTGCATGTCCTCCACTTGCACAAATGGAGCTGCCCGTCCATGCTTCCCACCACATGCACGTACCCATCCCTTCTCTCCCTCAACCTGCTGGTTCACAAAGCTGGAAAGGTTTGGGAATTCTGATATATTGTATATATAATTTTTTTCAAAGCTTCGAAGGATTTTTGCTATCTGTTTACTAGATATTTTCCAGAATAAATAATTGAAATGTAATTCAACACAATTAAAAAGTTACTTAAATGTATTTGTTCCTCTTTTTTATTAAGGTGTTTTAATAGTTATGGTGTTATCACTTCATGGACAACCAGCCAAGATTTGGGTGTTCCACAGTTACTGCTTGATAGGTAGCTGTAGGCCATGGCTGGAAATCCAGTTGCCCAGTTCCACTTAATGCACCACCTATGGGCCAACCTGGAGGATGTTCCAATGGTATCTCATAGCCTTAATACCACACATTAAGCTACTAAATCCCACATGGAGAACATACTTCTGACATGAACTCCCGAGTTGTCCTAACTTAATGCCATTCAAAGAGAAATTAATATCCTCAGGGACAATAAGCCTTGATGGTTTTTTGTATCAGCCGGGCATCAGAATCTGGAAATTGTGGCAGAGATGTTGCTACATAACAGGGAGACCAGCATTTGATAACCAGCAAGGTATATATCCTACAGATGATTGGTTATTTATAGTAGAAATGTATAAATTCAGTCTGTAAAACAGGCTGAGTAACATATTGCCATGCATAATTATTGTTACTTATACAAGATAAACCAGATAAGCAATTGTAGAAGAATCCAGAGGCTGAGAAACAGCAGGTGCAGAAGAAACATCTCGATAATCCTCGACTTATGACCACAATTGGGGAAATTTCCATCCTAAATCATTGCAGAAGTACCATACTTTTCGGAATATAAGACACATTTCCCCCCTTCCCAAAAGGGGGTGGAAATGTTGGTGCATCTTATACACCGAATGCAGCCATTTTTGGCCTCCTGAAACCCCATCCCGCGCATCCGGTTTTCACTAAAAACAGGCCAATTTTTTGCAAAACCGGGGCACACAGAGGGTTTAGGAGGCCTGCAGAGTATTCCTAGGGGCTGGGGAGGGCAAAAACAGCATGCGTGGGAGGTTTGGGAGGCCAAAAATGGATCTGTTTTCTGCAAGAACAAGGCAAGCAGATGGTTTAGGAGGCCTACAGAGTGCTTCTGGGGGCTGGGGAGAGCAAAACCAGACTTGCGGAGGCCAAAACCTTTTTTTGCTTGTTTTCCTCTTCAAAATCTTAGTGTGTCTTATACTCTGGTGCATTTTATAGTCCAAAAAATAGGGTAATCTGTCTCAGACCTGATTTTACAACAATTTATATAGTTGTCATTAAGCAAACCACTGCAGTCATTAAGTGAATCCAGCGTCCCCAAGGGGTATTTTTTTGCTAGAAATCAGCAAAAAAATGCAAATCACAAGTACATGACCACAGGACATTAAAACTAACTGTAAATGTGAGATAGCTGTCCAGTGTCTGAATTACGATCACATGACTGTGCAGTTGGTGTGATAGTCATAAGTACGAATACAGGTCATAGTCACTCTTTTTGACACCCTTGTAATTTCAACGACTTACGGCCATTTCAACAAATGGTCATAAATTGAGGACTACCTGTATGAAAAGTCTCAGAGAGGAAGGAAAATATTATAAAAAGACTCATACTAAATCCCATCCCCCAACTTTCTGGGCTATAAAAAAAAGATGAATGAAAATATGGACTTGCAAAATTCTATTCTTGGCCTATCTCAATAAAGTTAATTCTAGGCTTCCTGTGGAATCTGTTTCCTAACCTAATCTACTTTGAAAGGGGTCTGTGTCTGAACAAATTAAAATCCAGTTGTTTTAAACAGAAACACAAAAAGAAAAATAAATTCATAAATGCAAATATTCTTTCCTCACAAGAAAACATAAATGGTTATTGCAAATCTTGGTATGTGAATATATAAATTACAATTCCCCTTAAAATGACCACTCAATACAGGTCTTTGCTTAAGTAATAGGCCAGGATTATCCGTATCTGTTAGTTATGCATTAATTTGAGGGAATCAATTTAACAGCTACCAGTACTATGTACAGATAAGGAAAGGAAAGAAAGAAACAGCAATATTTGAATAATGTAATTCAATAATCTCAGCAAAACAGTAAGTAATAAAACTGAAGCAGTATTTTTTGAAGTTCTTCTATTTATAACATTTTTACAGCCTCCCTCCTACTTTTTAATTATTGTGATTATGAATTTTTAAATTATATTGCTTATGCTATTGTAAATATCTATATTTTTCCCTGTGAATTAGCTTAGATTACTACAATATTTTACAAATGCATAATTAAAGAAGAACGCACTTGGAAGGAAAATCCATTTTATGCACTGACAGGACAAGGTTAAATAATTTTTTAAACATATTTTTCTCCAAGTATGTGTTAAAAAGGAAAGAATACCATATAGGGATGGAATGCAAAATAAACTGAATTTAAGACTAGGGATGGAGGTACAGAGGGAAGGGAGTGGGGACATAAAGAGAAAATGAATACAATACCTGCATCAAACTCAAATTCTGCTCCATCAGCGCTTGTGTCACTTTGAAGTCCTCCCGCATTGTCCAAACCTAAGCCATCCTCTTGTTCCTGTTGTACAGTTGACTGGACTTTTATTGGCTGAGTTGGTCTGTGTAAACTTACCCCTTTGAAAGCTGGGGTCACCACAATGAATTTCATCCACTGCCTTGCTAATGCAATGAGACCTTTTTTTAATGTCACCAGAGCAGGAAGTCCATCACTCTAGAATACAAACACATACCCAGAACATTCTAAAATCCAGGCTCCAGAAGGATGCCCCCTTACATATAATCACATCCAAATCTGCTTGCAAATAAATATCTCTGAGTTTTCTTATTTATTTCTACAATTTATATTCCGGGTTTTTTTAAATGTTCAAGTTATTTAACAAAGGATAAGTCCTTTCCCTTTTTTTCTTTTTAGTTGTTGCCTATTTTGCTCTATTTTTATTTTCTTTCTTTCTTTCTTTGTTAACATTTATAAACAATAAATATAACACACTGGAGAACTTAGCGTTAAGTAATCACCTTAAGATAGAAACCTTTATTGTGCAACAAATATTTTGATATACGTTGCAGCTGTTAAATTCTTGGATGTAATCTTATGCTTATTAATATAACATTTTAAATCACAATAAAAAGTGATAAAACTGAGACCATTAAAAATTAAAAATAAAACATTAGAGTGTTTGTGTAATGTTGACTATATTAGTGTAGTCAACACTACATAAATACCACTATATCAAAATAATAACAGTATAATAAAACAATAAAATAAAATAAATTTAAAAAGTTACTGTATGTTGATCAAAAACACAATAAAATATTTATTTTTGTGCTTATAATAATATAATATAATAACATATTTTTACATATATAGGGGTTTTCTGAATGTGTTAACAATGCTTTTTTGTTAAATATTCTGTCTTTGTTTCTTTGGTGTCTGTTTTTCTCTGGATGCTGTCCGAGTTTGTTATTAGCAATAAGCAGTTATTATTATTAAATAGCCAGGTATGTCACAAGAGATTTATACAAATTTTAAAAGAAATTGCAATTAGTAAAGAATATTTTATAAATATAGATCACAGTACAAAAAAACTCTCCTTTTTTAGTATTTTGTTTAATCACACAATATTCTTAAGTAACTTACCATGGTTGCTTCCTCAATGATGGAAAAAGTTGCTTGATGAAGATAATGGTGAAGTATATTGCACAGCAGACAGGAAGGATTTTCTTGTAGATAACGAGATAATCGTGTAAGCTTGTTGTACTTGCTTCGCAAAGGAAAGTGTACACTTTTATTCTGAATATATAAAAGCAATTTGCTATATTAGTTCTATCACTCAATATTTTTTCACAATCTAATATCTACAGTATACACATGCTAATGGTCTATTTTTACCGAAAAAACTAAATACAAAGTTATTTAGAACTTTATTAGTTTTTATGATCATCCTCTAATAATATTATATTGTTATTTGGTGTATCTTTCAAAACTAAAGGTTAAGAAATGGAGTTTAAAGGGAATAAGATTCTGTGCTTTATAGTTAACTGAATGCATTTTACAGAGGTATGATATTTTTTCTTGCTAAATCGTTTTTTAATCTTTTCCAATCTGTCTGCTGGTCACCTTCTCTTCATTTTCCCAGTATCGTACAGTTCTCAAGAGTTAAGTCTTTGCATAATATATCCAAATTCTTTCTCTTAATAGATACTTACTTCTAAGGCTTCTGTCATTACACATCCCATAACAGCACAAACACGCAAGGTTCCCTCTGTTTCTAATTTGTTTAAAGAAGACTTTACTTGATCAATAGGAACAAGCCAAGCCCCAATGGCTGGAGTTGCAGTACTCAGAAGATTCAGTTGCCTACAATATTAGAAAAAAGATTAATTATAAAACAGTTGGATATGCAAGGGAAATTGAACATCAATTACATAATTGTATACATTTTCTTTAATATTCATAGTAATCCGTAACTATTCAAGGAATTAATTTAAATATCGTGGGGTCCTTCGTGTTCTCTGATCTTTCTTGTAGATGTTTCATTACAAAACTGGGTGAAATTATCAGTGCAATATTTGAGTACTTTCATAGAAATATCAATCATCATAACAATTTTCTATTTTTATTTGTACATACAGGATAGCAAAAGTAAGGCTAGGTAACTACAGTATGTATAAAAACCAATATTTCTATTATGACAATTGCAATCAAAGACAAAACTAAGATTAAAAGATTTTAAGTAAAACATATTTAAAAGTAAAAGAGTAAAAGTATCACAATTTGCATGGTTATACATAAAGCTAATTGTAATTACAGAGACATATTGATAATGAGGTCTTAGGGCAAAATAGCACAATCTACACTTTGGAATAAAAAGTTAGCAATCTGAATCATTCCAAGTATTTAAAAGAACTGATACCTGAACTTTACCCTAATCATAATAAACACAAAAAAGAGTGAATTATTTAAATATATAAAGAATTTTTAAAAATTAAACTATATCTACTAACATAAATATTCCAATTTGTAATTTTAGCCTACTATTGTTCTCATTCAGCAACAAAATTATAACTCTAAAAATGTGCCTCTCTAGCTACATAAAATATATTTTAGGTAGAAATGCCTAGTGCACATTCTCAAAAAATGTTGGCATCTACTCTAGATTAAACTACACAATGAACTCCATAAATTAAATTTATATGAATGTATATGTGAAGTCCATGTGGATTTTAGATACTTTATATATTAGACAACTACAGTCCATTGACCAAAGTTCAAATAATGTGAAATGTAATCTAACAAACCTTGAAAATATATGGGCAGGGGAACGAACATTGGTTGGAGCTGCAAAACTGAACCAGATTTCTTTGATTGTCAGTTTCATGCTGCAAGAATCAGGTGGAGGTGGCCGTAAAGGATTATCCTTTTTTAGTTCATCCGATTCAACCCCTTCATCCTACACAAGAGTAATAAAGATGAAAAAGTACAATATTAGTCCATAGTGGATGGTCGGAGGTTTCTTAAATTTCTTTTTAAAATGGAAACTTTTTTTTAAAAAAGGCTTTTTTTTAATCAAAGCATGAACGTGCATGCAAATTACATATTTTCCCAGAAAAGTGATTCAGATTGAAAAACATCTTAATTTAGCAAATTGGAAAATATTTTTATTGTCACAATAGAGCTAGCAATGGTCCAAAGACTATTTACTTACTTGCTCATCTGAAACTGAATTTGAACGTGTATCAGAACCAGCACTAACGCAATCACAGTGGCGAATTTCTTCAGACACATCAGTATTGTAACCACTGCCAGTTGGAGAATCTGAAGAATTATTGGATGCAAGAAATCCACCTCTGTCGGTAGCTACAGATTTGCTTATATTCCCAAATGCATTATATAATACAGCACCAGATTGCCTACCACCTGTCAATATACAAATATAGAAAATATCAGTTTCTTTGCAATGTTTACAGTGTTATCATATATTAAAAATGTTGAAAGATCATTTACCTTTTATTGTCAGATTTTCAATTCCACATTCAAACATTATCCAGCCCCATTTTTCTTGGCTAGGCCCAATTCGTGTTACATCTTGAACTACCTGATGATCAGTTTCATCTACAAAAGAAAAATCATCCAACTCTTCCAAAGTGAAAAGAACTTTTGATTTTTCAAATGGAATGGCTGTTATGGCACAGATTCCCATATCTGCAATGTAAAAAATAAGAGAATTTTATTGGAAAGAGGTTTTTTTCAATGAAAAAGTACAGTGCACTGGACTTTCTAGAAACAACCTTTTTCCTACAGCAGAATACATAATCTGGCATGGATATTTCTATTCCATTTGCTCTGGAGCTATTGCTTCTCATAAGTTGAAATAGTTCCTTTCCAAGTTCTGGAAAGACAAGCCAAAAACATTCTCAAAGAAATAAAACTTGGATTCTCCCCCCCCCCCCTCTCTTGCTGATGATCACCTCGCTGCTAAAAGCTGTTGCTGCCTGGATTTGAATGGGAACCCTGAGGAATGACCCAAGATGGCTTTGGATGGTTGTGAAGCCACCTGGGCAAGGATGTCTTGAAGATTCCAGTTTCTTTGGAAGTGGTCGGAAAGTCACTGGTCATCCATCTTCCTCTCAGCAGTTGATTTTCTTAAGTATGCCTAGGTTTTAACTTCACTTTTTGAATTTTCTGTTTTACCCTGCTTTTTATCTTTAAAAATTCACTGGTTAGTTGAATGCTGATTTATTTCAACCCCCTGCTGGACTCTAGCTTTTTTTGTTTTATTGACCTTTGATTTATGTTGTTGTCTTGAATAAGTTTCACTTTCCCATAAGGAAACACAACGTGTTCTCGGATAGGGAAAATGCTTTCATTTAATTTGCATTAATATTGAACTCTCACCACGGATTTTTTGCATTTTTTTAAAATTAGCAAAATATTTCAAGTTCTTTTTTTTTAATTATCCTTTTAATCTTGATCGAAATATCCAGAAAATACCTTTGCCTCAGCCTAAGCTACACAGAGTAGTGTATCAAATTATAACAAGCAAGAGTGGGTGATATCTGGAAAAAAACTTTCTGATAACATACAATTCTTGGTTGAAAGTATTTTTAAAAGTCTGAATGTGGAAAATATTCAGATGTAGCGCTGGATAAATTAGATTCACAAATGGAATGCAATTTGAAAGCTACAGACTCATTGGAAGGAGATATGGGTTATAAAGACATAGAACTAACTGAGCTGATTGCAAACACTTCTTTGACGTTCAAGCCTGCACTCTTACAATAGCAGATGCCTGAGTAAATGGAGAAGTGACAAATTGGTTTAACTCTTAGGATGAGACTTAAGAGTACCATATTTTTCGGACTATAAGACACACCTTAATTTTTGGGGAGGAAAACAAGAAAAAAAGAATTCTGCCTCTGCCTACCAACATCAGGATCAGCAGTGTCCTCACTTCCATTCGGATTCTGATAACGAGTAGATCTTTTTATCCATTTAAAACAAACCCTATCATTCTACATGCATTTAACTGGAGTGGGTGGGGTGGGATATGATTTTCATGGGGGCAGAAGAGGGACTTGGCACTAAAGGCTCTACTCTCAAGACGCCCATATCTTCCTACCTATAAACATTGAAGGCCTGGCTTTCTCGCAGCAAGGCTCAATAGAGATGTAGCACTTCAGTCCTCCTGGATGATGCTATCTCGTAAACACGGTGCCGGGCTTCCTGGCAAGCCCCCTGCGTCTTTGCTGCTTCAATTCAGAGCCTGATTCAAAAAGCAACCCAGGGAAGTGTGGAGGTTGGGACTCAGTTGCTGAAGCAGGTGCTGCACAGGGGTCGTAAAGCAAGGCACTGCTACCCTAAAACACTGTTGCCGCAATCTATGCCGGCTGGAACTGGCCGAAAACGCAATGCCCTTTTTTGCCTCCGCATGCCCCGTTTTTGGAATCAGGGAGGAAGATGTTTTCGGGCAGCAGCACAGGGGACGTAAGGCAAGGATCTGTGAATTGCATTTGGGAATTGGGGAGGAAAAAGAGCATAACCTTCATGCATTGAGTTTTCCGGCATTTTCCTCTCCGATTCACCAATGCAATTCGCAGAATCATGCGCCCTCATGAAAACATGGCGGTGGCCATTTTCGGCCGGTTCCAAGCAGCACCCTAACCGCTTCCGTCGCTCCTCTCCCAACGTGCAGAGACCAAAAACACAATGATCTTTTTCAGTAATCCCCTTTGCCTGGAACGGCGGTTTTCGGGCGGTTCCAGGCAAAGGGGATTGCCAAAAACAAGCATATAGTATAAAAATGACAGGTCAATAATCTGCAAATAGACTTCCAGTTGACGTCGCAGCGCTATTGGACGCAAAAAGTGGGGCTCCTCAAACTTGCGCCGAATCCCTTTGTTAGAGGGCCCCATTAAGGGCTAAAGTCACCCTGTAGGGGTGTTGAAGAGTGGAGGGGTGCCCTACAGGTCGTGGAGAGCAGCGACGCTGCTGCTTAACCCAGGGTACATTTCCTTCCAGCCGATGATGAAGAAAAGAGGCAGCCATTATGGCTGCTGTGAAGCTGGGGCAGCCGAAGAAACAAAGACTGTGTTGGAATAGTGTGGATAAACAGTGACTGGAACTGGGGTGAGGTGATTTTTTTTTAATCTGAAAACTACCCCAAAGAAAATAAACTCTGGAAAAGGGACTCTGAAGAGTTTGTTTAAGCGGCGAACAATTACAGAGAGAAAAATCATAGACCCGAAAGAAAAGGATATTAAGAAGAGAGTGCAAAACCTTTAAAAACACAGAAAGATTGGATTTCTAATTTTTATCAGCAATAAGACATTTTAAAATTCTGAAATTACTTGTCAGAATTTTGATTATTTGTTTGAATTAATACAAATGGAACTTGCTAGAATCTATGAAAAGTTGAAGTTAAACGGAAAGCACCATCTACTGGTGAATGGAATACATTACATCGCTACAACCCTGAGAAAAATACTGATATGACAGAGGAGAAATTGGAAATAACACCGGGAGAACTGCTGTGCTATCTATTGCTTTATACTTATCTATTCCATAACTACTGGAGCTCTAACGTTGAAAATACAGCAGACATCTAAGTAAAGTGACTTTTAAATATCAGGAGTTATTATTGAACTTATAGCGGGAACTTAAGGAGACAAATGGAAATTTTCCTGGATTACCTAAAAATAGCTAACTGTGGGACATAACAAACCATATTACTTTATTTCCAGAGGAGCAACATTAGGACTGAGTAAATGGTTTCCAGATCAACTTTCTGAGGGCAAAAATAATTGAGACTCTGGGGCAGTGATAGAACACTGACAGATGACTGAGCGATAGTTGGACATCAAAAAAGAAGGCAAGATGTTTCAACAGGGGGGAACAAGTGGGGTGCATTCATGATACTATGACAAGGAATCATAGGGAGATGATGGACTTAATGAATAACATAAATGGGAAGTTAGAAAGTGCTCCACAAGGGATAATAAATAATAATCAAAAAGCCCAGGAAATAGAGGAGACAATGGAGAGACCATAAACAGAAAGATAACTTTGAAAAGAAAATGGAGAGTTGGCAGATCCTCTGGAGGTTTGGCAACAAAAGATAGTAGAGATGGAAGAAACACTTACACAGGAAAGATGTAGATAGAGAAGAAGACCCAAGAAAGGAATTTGGGAGGCAAGTCAAAAAATGAATAAGAATTGAAATATTAAAACAGGCAAAAGATGATGGATAGAGGAAATGTTTTGTAACACAAAGGAGCTATATGTTTTGTAACACTAGGAGCTATAATAGAGGCAGACACAAGAAATAGGGGGAATATTATGCATATTTTTATATAATATAGCAAAAGTAATAGCTAGATATAAAGATTAGAGGTTGAAAGATGGTGATACTATGTACGTTCTAATGATAGTTATTGTTATTAGAATGGGGGACTAAAATATTGAACGATTAAATAATGAAGGCTTATATTTTAAGTCAAATATGTATAAGAATATTATTACAATTACATAAGTATCATTTAAATAACAAATAAAATTAATACTATCATTACTATTTGTATTCAAATGAATGATACCCAGATGCCTCACTGTTCATATATTGATATTAATGTATATTCAAAAAAATAATAAAATAATCTGCAAATAGGTTTTGTAGTTTAAAAATTTGGGGGGTCTGTTTCACAACAAAAACTATATTTTAGTAATTTATTAATCAGTATTCAACTAGGGGGGATAATATGTGTATATATGTTGGATCTTTTTTTTCTTCTTTAATGCATTTTTAAAAAATGTCTTGTTCTGTGTGTTTTTATTTTAATTTTGGAGTTTTGTATTTTAACTTTTCTCAACTAAAATAAAAATAAGGGAAAAAGAAATCCTTGCGAATATATATTCAAGTCTTAATAAGATATATTCTAGTCTTAATAAGATTTTTGTAGCGAAGCACTGCCAAATTAGCATTACAAAAAGGCTTACCTGAAGTATCTAAGCCTCTGAGCTGCCCGTGAATACGATGAATATTAAGTTTAGCTGCAATTTCTTTTCCTTTTTCTGCTCCAGCATTTGATCGTAGAGAGCCAGAGGATTGGGGTTGCATTTTATTGGAATGGACATACTTCTCAAAAGTTACAGAACCTCTCCTAGTTTCTCCATTGTTTGTATTCTCTTCAACCACACCTCTTTTAATTAAAAAAGAGAAATATTTGAGACATCTCAGAAAATGTAGTTTCTTGTATCAATAATTTAAATACTTTTGTTTGCTAACAAAAATATTTTAATTAATACATATGCATAACTGAAGACATTTGTTACTCATTTACATTATAAATCTGCCCCATATCATTTCACAAAAAGATTTTTTTAAATGTATTATACAGACCAAATCTGGACTACAGGGACCCCATGAAGAAGAGTCCTGAAGCAATGATTTTGTCACAATGTTAAATCTCTTATTAAAAATGTACCTAAGGTATGACTTACAGTATTTAAAATGTTGCCTTACCTGTTCATACGGACTTGTGTGGCAATCCTGTCAAAGCACAAAGCCACTAAAGAAACATGAGTTACATTTTTGGCTGTGGTTGTCCCCGATGATTCTTCAATTGATGCTTGAAGCAAGCATAAATTTACCTAGAAAAGTTATCCCATAGATTTAATAAGAGACATACAAATCAAGTGTTTTTATTTCAATTAACAATTTTTTTCAAAATTTTCTGAAAGCACGAGCACCACTTTATCTAAAGAGATGTTATCAACATTCCTGTTGCACATTCTGCCATTGAATTCGGATAGGCACAATTGATATATTATGGGAGATTGATATATTATTGAAAGTACAACTAGTATTTGGGAAAAAAAACATCCTCAGCATTCTTTGTGTTCAATTATGCTCAGCCATGAAATTCTTTTCTACACTGTTGCATGGAACCAGTATGGCCCTATTCTTTACTAGAAATAAAATGTTCCTGACTCATCCATAGTTTTTTTTATTTAGTCATAAACATCTTTGAATTTCGAATTTTTGAATTTTATTCGATTTGTATATTGCCCTTC
>JANHFK010007075.1:42167-54957 GCA_036250565.1 Sibynophis collaris
TAAATATACAAAAGTATGAAGGCTATTGCTTAGCGCATTGTAAGCCGCCCTGAGTCTTCGGAGAAGGGCAGCATATACATCATATACATTATTATTAATAAATAATAAAAAATAAAATAAACATAACCTCTAAGCTACAATGTGTTTTAAATGTGTGGGTGTGTATGTGTAGGTGTGCATGTGTGTAGGTGTGTGTGTGTTTGTGTGTGAGAGAGAGAGCAAGAAGGAGAGGAGAGAGAGAGAGAGAGAGAGATTGAATTGTGTATAATTTAAGTGGAAATATTTTTGCATAAGATCCAAATCCAGTACATTAAGTGGAAAAGCTTTTCCCCTGGAGGACGGCACTTTAGACTGGAATCATGTAACCATATCTAAAATCTATCCCCTTCCCCAACTGAGCTCTTTCTCAGGGGAATAAATAAAGAGCAAGATAATATTTATTAACTATTATAATATTTGCTATGATTATGTCCAGTTTTGCTTCAGGGGGAACTATCCTTTTCATGCTGAAATTTGTAAATGTATAACATACTCAGAAAATAATTATTCAGAGTTACGTTTATAATTAACAGTGATGGACAGTCTGTAAGCGTAAGAGTGTGCAAGTAATTAAGATGTGGCAGACATAGAAAGAAATATTGATGGTCAGTGTAAAATAGAACAGTTCTTGTTTTATGGGCTGCTGCAATAGGAAACCATCAGAAAGATATTTAAAGTAATTACTGTAGATTTAGATGGTGTGGGACAATAGCCTTCCACAAATCTTTCAGAACAAATTGCAAATGGACTGCAGTAAAAGAGAAATGGAGACAAAGAGAGAAACTGTACCACATGAATGAAATGCGATGAAAGGCAAAAAATCAGTGTAATGCTGAAATAAGCTTGTGATGGCACTAGTTAAACACAGCTTGTAACAGACATACAGGTGGGCAGCTCAGAAAAATGGCTTAGATAATATTCAAGGTGGAAAAATCTATAACGAAACAAGAAGATAATGTCTAAATGGGATCCAATTATCTGCTAAAAAATAGAAAAGGTGTCAAGTGGCTCACAATTCTTTTTCTTTTTAACAAAACAAAACATGAAAACAAAATACACTGGAAGCAAGGGGGCACTCTTGTTTAAAATGGAAAACTTACAGAAAGTTTGTTTTTCCAGTAACAAAACCAAACCAAAACTTCTGAAAATAAGTGAAAATGGGAAAGTCCATTGTAAAAAAAAAAAAAAAGAAACATTTTTTTGGGGGAAGGGGACATCCTGAAGTCCTTTATTAGTTCCCATCAGATAGAATTTGCTCCTTTTGGGGTACTACAGTTTAATACCACTGCTAGCAAGGTTGTGTCAGTTTTTCTTAAAACATTTGAACTGGTTTGAAAAATTGGTCTGATTCAATTTTTGTACAAATTTTGTATTTAGACAAAATCTTCAAATCTGATTCAATTAGCTTGGACTTTGTCCATGAATTAGTCCATATGGACTTGATGCTTTAAACCAGCCAGAATTGGTTAGAATCAGTTCAGACTATTGAACATTCATACAGACCTAATCAATATCTAGATCCAGAACTGGTTTCATAAAGCCTTCGTGACTCAGGTCTTAGACCCAATTTTTGTTCTGTTTCAACTTTTCTCAGCACTTTCCTAGACTTTTCCATTTCTGTTTCACTATGTTTGAAATGTGAATACAGAGAGTGATTCTACTTTTTCTATTGCAAGAAGTTACAACCTACTGATAATTCATTATTTTAGGAGAAACCTATTGCAACAAATCTTCATTCTATTTTTCTTGTACACAGCAAGGGAATAAAAATGAATGAGAAAGACGATAACCTGAATCTCGCTCCAATTCTTATACATCCATCAAAATGTACACAGAAGTGGAGTCAGACTCATTCTTAATAGACAATCAATTATGAACAATTGATTGCCTCGTCCCCACCCATTGCTTCATAGGGTGAGAGAAAGTGACTGGCCCAAGATCACCAGGTTGGCTTTGTGCCTTAAATGGGACTAGAACTCATAGTTTAAGCCTAGTGCCTTAATTACTACATCAAACTTCTCTCGGTCATTATATCTTACTTCACTGGTCCCCAACCCCCAGTCCACAGCCCACCAGGAACTGGGCCCCACAAGAAAATGAAGACCATCCATGCATGTGTGAGATCCAGGCAGTGCGTAAAACTATATTCCCTCTGGTTCTCACAAAAAGTTCTCTCCATGGAACTGGTAACTGATGCCCAAAATGTTGGGAGCCACTGTCTTACATTATTTTATCAATTATATCTCATTATAACAAATGTAAGTATTTAAACCAAGGACTGTGTCATCCCTTAAACAAATGTAACTGTTCCCACATACTATGATTATGAGAACAATAAATTTTAATTGAGACAAAGCCAGAGAACCTTTAGTGTAGAATTCATACTATAGTAATTCTAAAGTGTTTGTCTCTTAATGTGAGTTCTATCTTATATTCTAGAATGAAAGGAAATCAGACATCAATTTAAAGTGTAATCCCGCTCCCATTTAATAATATAAAAGGAAGTTTTGCTTGCCTCTTATTACAGGGAACAGATTATTACTTATTTAGAAAATTTGTATAGTTACTCATTTTAAGCAAAAAACTATAGATGGCTCACAATATAAAAATGATATCTATTTTCTGCAAAATAAATATCAGTGAGGGATCTATATGGAAACTATATTTTGATATGCTTCTTAATTTTATATTCCTTGATATATAGATATATAAAGAAAAATGGCAGAATGAAAGGAAAAATGCTATTTGTTTAAATTACAAATTACTAAATCCAGCTATGTATATTCTTGTATTTGGGAATTGTTGTTCAAATATAACAAGAATCTGAACCTTTAAAATCTGGATTACAAATTAATCTGAGCAAAAAAGACACTGGCAAACAGGTCTATATTGAGAACAACAGTAAATATTGTAAGAAGGTAGACTCTAAGTTTGTGAAGAACAATGAAACAGCCTAATTTGTTTAGTCTGGGAAGGGAAGATTAAGGAAAACATGTTAGCAGCCATCAGCAGCATTTGAAACACAAAAATTGGAGATGAATTATATTTTGTTGTTCCAGAGGGTAAGTTTTGAAGCAATAGGTTGAAATGGCAAAAAAGCAGATTTCAGTTAAGTGCTTAGGAGAAATGTATTAGCTTGTTAGAAAGGTATTAGTGAGAGCTGCTTCATGATAAATAAGCCCTTAAGGTGTCTTCCAATTCTAACTTTTAAAGAGAAAATAAGACTGAAATATAGCAATAAAAGGAAAAATTCCATAAATACATAACTTGAATGAGGACATTTTTGTGTGCCCCTGGGAGGGTTTGTGTGATTCAAATCCACTTATAAATTTCAAACCTTATAAGAATTATTTCTTTTATTGCTGTTTTTTTCCCTATAGTTCCTTGATGTAAAATTCTAGTCTCAGTATTAAGTTTTGTAGTAAGTGATAACAGCCCAATTTTTTATTTTTTATTTTTTTAAAAACAAGCTTAGACTTCAATATACTCATCTTTCCCAGGATACTATTTTATAATCAAAAAGTAATTGGCTTCTCTAATATAAGTGACAACAACATGTGCTATTAACTAGAGCTGTTTGTGGTCTGCCCATTTTTGTTTAATAAAACTTCCATTAATAATAAGAGAATGTATGATGGTGTTATTGCATTAAAATTAAGATTAATATGGCTAAAATGAAACTTGTAATTAATACCACATGTTGTCGTTTAATCAAAACAGGTTTCTGATTAACTTATTTCAAGACCTCGTTCTTACGATTATCAATTACACTCCTCTTCTCAACAAGCTAAGATTGATAGAGGCATTCTATATTTAAACAGGGCTTATTTGTTGTGGAATGGCTCTGAGAACCACTGCCAAACAATTTAGAATAGGTTTCAAAAGTTTGCAAATACGGCAGTACTGTCTTGAGAAGTTTCCTCTTTTTATAATGTTGAACAGAAGCTAATCAGGATAAACTATGTCTTATATTATGCTGCTACTCTGCCCAGAACCTCCAATTAATGTAATTAAGTCTGTTTCATAACTTTCAGTTTTCAGCTAGAAACCTATGATTAATGTTTGATACAGCTGGCTTACGGTGCAATGAATGGGCAAACTTCTCACAGTAGGTAATCTGCTTTTTATTAGCATCGTGCCCACAGCCAAAATGTGTTCTTCAGAAAATGTGGTTCTCTATAATATGTGAATTTTCATAATTAGCTATCTCTTGGCTGGAGAATCTTTCGGGAATACCTCTACTTGTAAGAACATATAAATAGCTTTCTACAATGAGCATTTGGGGAAAAATTGGAGGGAGTAAATTAAATTAAATATGACAAATTACTTATTAAGTCTCTACAGTAGGCATCAATGATCATTTCCTAGTACAGTGGATCTTAGCATGTGATCTGGGGACCTGGAAGGTGAGACTGTTTCAGGGACTCTGTGAAATCAAATAAACAAATAATTTAAAATTCCTCCGTTTTAATTTATATCAGAGTAAATATTGATAGACAAAACCCATATAAACCAAAGGTCTTTGTGATCCTCAATCGTTTTTAAGAATGCAAAAAGGTCCTGAGACCAAAAAGTTTGAAAACCACTGTGTCAGTAGAAAGGGAAAGATTCTGTGTTTCTATCATGGCTTCATTTGTGTATATACTATAGGTTGCCCCAAGAGCTTAAGTGGTTTAAAAAAGCTTCTTGTGATGTAGTCATGAGAAAATGAGTGCTTCTTAAGAACTAGGTCACCTTAGTGGGCAAAAATGATGAAACACCTGAAGACTACATAGCAGCGGATCCTTTCTTTTCAAATGACAACAATATAGTTTTTTTCTGAAACTATTTTCAAGCATCAAATTATTTAACATGCATTAATAATCTCATTAAACTTTATTGTATTCTCATTTATATTATTTATTTATGTATTAGCAGATTTAGAATGCTATTGCAGTTACTGTTAGACATCTAAAGTTTTCTGGCCATCTCTCCTTTTAAATGCAATATAGTCTAAAGATAATGTAAACAAATGCATGGATTTTATAACCTAGATGCCAGATTTTCCATTATTTTTAGGGTCATAGAAAATGAAAGTTTCTTTTTGGTCCTGAAAAGTTTGGGAAGATAACTGCAGATAAGGCTTTCAGAAATGAAGATTCATTAATCTCTCTGATGTGAACATTCAGAGCAAGGGCCTGTAAAAGGAATTTTTATTTTTGATGGATACCAGTAGCAACATTTGATATCTTGATGTCATACCGAAGAGCTATTATGGTAGATGTAACCACTCACAGAAATAATATAAGGCAAAATGGTACTTCCAAGAAATAGTGGAAATACCATAACAATTTCCTGAAGTTCCTTAAAGCAGTTGTGTCTTTTCCTAGGATCATAGAACCATAGTAGGAATCTAGGAAAGCCACCCTTGGTTTACAAATTTACAAACAGGTGCTTTGAGTCCATTTGTGCAGAATCCACAACTTATTTTTGTTTTTGAATAAGAAGCACTTCACCGCATTAGTCTCTATTGTACCCTCTACTCTCCAAAGTGCTTTCTAATAACTTCATTTTCTATGCTTTTTTGGGGGGGTTCAGGGGAACCAACTTTCAAACAATGGTATACAAGCATTCACTCTTTTTTTTCTAAGAATCCTTCTTGGATTTATGTGTGGTCAGGTCACTTTTGGAAGATACAGGAAATGTCAATGGCCAAAACTTTGCTTTTCAGCAATGTAATGCCTCAATTAATATGTTTAAATTAAATAATGTATAAAGAAGGTTAAATAAAGTTAACTGAGTCTTAGTGAATATAAAGAGTACTGTTTGTGGTTGTGCTGTCTCTTTGGCACCTTTTCTTTGGGATTGGATGGAACTTCTTAACAGTATTATACATCTGGACAAAATATAGTAAATTTATATCCAGCTGCACTTTAAGCTGCAACCTGAGATGGAGTTTTCTTGGGCAACAGCTGAAGGTTGATCACTAAAACTGGAAAGTTGTTGTCTAACTAGTGAACCTTAGTATGAAAATAAATCCAATACTTTTCTTTTCCAAAGGCAGAGAATAGACTAAAAGTCATAAAATCAAGTACTGTATTGCCATTCTTTAACTGAACTTCTTAATCAGAAGAAAGGTCTGATAGTAAAAAAAAAAAAAGAATGGACAACTCTACAATCTTGTAGCATTCTTTCCCCAGATATCTGTGTAATAATTTCTAATACACAGACTGGTTCTTGAAATGCAGTCCTATTATATCCATCACAATGTTAACACACCCCATTGTCAGAGTTTTGCTCCTTCTAATACAATTTTGTTGTCAAAAATACCATTTGTTCATGCAGTGATGAAAATTACAGTTAACCTTCAATTATATCTTAATAAAAGTTTATAATGGTATGTTTAAGAGGACAGGCAATATCCAAATTGAATTAGATGACAATTATTGTGTTGGTGAATTTGAAATAAAAATATTCTGTGGCAATTTTGTCTTGACAGTTATTTCTACATGACAGCTTTGGTACCATGTGCACATACTCAACCATTTTACTATATATAGTATAATTAATAACAGTAGCTTTCTATTTAAAATGTTTTCTTCTCTTCTTCTCCTTGTTATATTAGGAGAGATAAACAGCCAATATTTGCATGTAGTTAAGCTGGAAGTGTGTCTGTGTTGGTTGAAAAACAAAGACACTGGAGTTTGCCAAGTCAAAATTTCTGGTGCCTGACTCTTAGCCTTGCAGTCATCCCAGCTGGCAATATTTTCATTTCCTTATTCCAGAGAATTGTAACAAAGCATGCATATTGGCTGCCGTGTTCAGCATTTCCCTCCAAAGTGGAGATGGTAGGAAAGAACGGACAATTTAGAACATGATGGATAGGACACAGACCGTGATGCTTATTTTCATGAGAGGAATAAACTTCTGAATCACACTTTCGCATCCATTTTTTCCTCAGATGGAAAAAAATCTATCTCCAAAAATACAAATTTGCTCCTTTCCATTTGCTTTCTGCCAGGAATTTTGCATGTTCAATAAAACAGATGGGTTATGTGTTTTTAGAGATGTTCAATTGTGAAGCAGAAAACTTCTTATTTAATTCTTGAAAGCTAACTATATCCCAATGTGACACTTAGGTTCCCTCAGATATTCTCTTCAAACCTAAACCACCTGTTCTTCCTCATTAAGAAAAAAAAAGGATGTGTGTATTGCAAAATGGAAATAATCTTTGTTTGGGAGTGTGTTCATAGGAAAGAACAAAGTAGCATTTATAAACTGTGCAGAATTGGGCTCTGGATGATCTCCTTGGAGGAGGCTTTACTTGAATCATCCCATTAAAAGTAAGAGCAGTGACTTTCTCTCTGAAGGAACAAATCAAACCAGGGAGCTTGAAGGGCTTCAACGCATTTCATGGCCTTTCAAAATGTTTTGCATGTTTGGTTATTTTTCTGCTGTTTGTGGAATTGCTGCAGATAATGTAGCCATTATTTCCATATATGGAGATCATTGGAGAGCAAAGGGAGGGTTAAATGGCATGATTACTCTAAGCCAGTGAACTGTTTTCTATTATTATGATTTGTCACAAAGCCCAGGCATTTAGACTAGATTTGACATTTTTGTTCACCTGTCAAGTTCTTCCTAAGGAACTGGGATAGTGCAGATGTTGTTGCTTGATGTTTTTGAAAAGGTACGGTATAGTCACATGATGCGAAATGTTCCAAATAAAGCTGACTTTTGCAATTGACTGATTTTGTCAGTACTGATGGTGTTCAAGTGCTGCTCTAGATGTTTCTACAGTCATTCTACTTCTATTTATGGATCATTGTATTTTGTGATTTTCTCTAGTTCTTTTTCTTCTATTCAGCTGTCTCCAGGTACTGCTGCATCCACCATTTTTTTGCCTTTCTTATCAACAACTATTAAGTCTGGGGTGTTATGTGGCAGTTGCTTGTCCATTTGAATTCTAAAGCTCCAGAGCCATTTAGCTTTTTTTGTTTTTTATCACTTTGTCTATTTTATGGTCCCATCAGTTCTTGCTTGCAGGCAAATGGTATTTCTTGTAGATAGTCAGATGCACCATTTGTTTCTACCATGTCATGCCATCATTTGTAGTCAGTCTGTATGATCATCTTACAGCAGCTAAGTAGTCCACTGTTTCTTCAACATTTTTGCAAAAGTGGATTTGCTGTTTATTGCTGACTTCTTAATTCTGGCTTTGTGGGTATTTTTTCCTTAAGATTTGGTCTTGTGCACACAGAATTAGCCCCCCCATCCCATCTCTTTCTTCAATTTTCCTACTTTTAGCCATTGCCAGGTGTTGTTCTCTGCTTTGCCTACTACTTTTTATGTACTTTGCCTTGTCATGCTTCTTTTCTGTTCTTCATTTGATCTTCCTCGTAGGCCAATTTGGTCTCTCCGTTATTTAATAAGTCTTCTTGGTAATTATTTTCACTGCATTTTCTTCATTGTCCTTCAAATATTCTTCCAATGCCCTTTTTTCTACCTCAAATGTCTGAATACTTGTAACATTACATGTGCACCTATTTTGCTTGCTAAGTAGAGTCTTTCAACATTGCTCTGTGTATAAGGGCATGGTTCCTTGTTTTTTCTGGTCTTTCTATATAGGGTTTTGTTTGAAGCGGTGTATGTAATGATGAATTGCCCAGGTGTTAATTACCTTGACTGTATATTTCCATTGAGTTTGGACTTCACTTTGATGATATATTCCCTTCTAACATTCTTGATTTCAGTACGTTTGATGATATCAGCTTGAAGGATGCCCCGTTCAGTGATCATCTTCATCCAGACTCTTGATGTTATATCCATAGGGAATCTTGATTCCTTAAGTTTTCACAATTTTCCTTCTGTTGAAGGTCAGGATGGCACATTTATCCTCCAAACTTCATTGCAATAACTTGGCTGTATGTACCGGCAGCGTGGAGCAGCAATTCTATTTCATATCGATACAGCTTCAGATCATCCATGTAAAGGAGGCAGAATTTTGGCAGCTGTTTTTGATGTTTGATAGCCATGGCTTGTCTTGTTCAGTATTGTTGACAGAGGGAGCAATGCAATAACAAAGAGTAGTAGTAAGAATGAGCCTCCTTGAAAGATTGATCTATAGATATTAAACTCTCCCAGCCTATCATCATTGATTATCAACGGTGTCCTCATTATGCCATTGAGCTTTGCACAAAACCTGTCATGTTTTCTATTATTTCTATGCACTTCATTATCCAATCATGCAGCAGGAAGTTAAATGCTTTCTTTAATCAATCCAAACTACATTAAAGTTGGTCTTCCCTCTCTTACAGATTTCCAAAGTCATCTTGTCAGTTAGAAGCTCATCTTTTCTTCCTCTTCTGTTTGAGCAGCTTTCTTTCTACTCAAATGGAAAGAACTTGTTTTCAACCATAGTACGGATGTGGTTGGACTACATCAACTGCAACCTCTGTTAGCAATTTGAAAGTTGTTAGTAAGTAGTAATTGGTCTGTAGTTGCTAATGGTGCTACTCCTTTTGTTAAATCTTTCATTATCAGATTTTTCCAGATGTTAAGTTATCTTCTGTTTCACCTCCTTCCAGTATGTTGTTAAACTGCTTGTCAGTGAGTGGCCATGTAGACCACGCATGTCAAACTCGCATTGTCACAGTGGCATCATGTGACATATCATAACTTTTTCCTCCTTTGCTAAACCAGGTGTGGGCATGGCCAACACATGACGCACCTGGCCCATTGGCTGCAAGTTTGACATCCCTGGTGTAGACAAATATTTCAACCAAATCAATGCAATTTATCTTCACCTGATGAATGATCAATTCTTGATTTCCTTGATCTTTTCTCCACCATTTATGTTATTACAAGTTCTATTATTTCAGCTTTTTAAAAAATTCTCATGCATTTCCTTTATCAAAGCAGCATTCTTGTATTTTTTTTTGGGGGGGGGAGGGCATTGTCTCATACCTATGCCCAGAACTGTATTGTTTCTTTTTTATAAACAACTTCTCTTCTAGTAGTTCTGTAGCTGATGGCCATGGTTGCTCAATGAACAGTCCTGAATCTTGTACCAGATGTCCAGGAACTCCAATGCCTAGCATGGTCCTTGTTGACCCAGGCAATGACTGATCTGGTATGTGTTTCTGTGAGTTATATCTCATATATTTTTTATAGGAGAGAGATTATTTGTCTGGCTCCTCTGATGAGACTGGTTTAATATGGTTGAACCTTTGGCATAGCTCTCGTCTTCCTCAGAATATTATTTTTATCTCTTTATACATTCAGTTTATTAGAGCTCATTTAATAAACTAATTAAAAGGTAACTTGCTTTAAGTTACATGCATTTTTTCCAGTTCTCAGCTACTTTACAATGACTGCCACAATTCTCAACACTATATATTTTGTCCTGATTAAATGTTACACTTCTGGGCTAGTCCTATGAATATAACCAGGAGTTCAACTCAGCTTTCAGTACTGAATATTAAGCTCAAGGCTTATGGGTCTGACACATAAATCATTGGGTTAAACCTATTTTTAAATTATGTATGGTTAGGTACCTTAGTACTAAATGAATCTGTAATAAGCTAACATTTACAGAACTGCCCAAATATTTTTTGGTTTTTGTTGTTGTTGTTGAAAGATTTTTATTTTTATCACTTCTCATAAATTCACATAGTCATACATAAACATTTATATACATAGATGTCTTAACCAATGGTGAAGGGGCAGCACCAAAAGTACTTTAACTATCTGAATATTTAAAAATGCACATGAAAGAAAATATTTATTGTTTTGAAGAATTGGAAAGCAGGACTTGAAATCAACCTTTTCAATATAAATATTTTCTCTCTTTGACTTGTCAATCCATGTGGCACTGTATCTCACTAAACAATCTGCTTTGGCTATCTCTGCTAATTAATCTACTATCATAACTGAGCAGCAAGCAGGACTTCTGGTTGACATCACAGCAAGACCGGACATGAAGAATGGGTCTCTGCACTCCTGTGCCAAATCCTCCCCATTGGTGGCTCTGAGAGGAGCCAAAGTCTCCTTGTGGGGGAGGCAAAGCAAAGAGGGGTGCTCTGCATGATCGTGGAGAGTCGCAAATCTCTTGCCTGGCCCGAGGTTCTTCTTTTCCTCTTTGCCACGACAAGGAGAAGAGGAAGTCTAAACATGCCTGCCACAAAGCTGGGACAGCTGAGGAACACCTAAGACTGGTACTGGAACAGAGTTAGTGAACAATGATTGGAGCTGGGTGAGAAGATTCCTTTTTTTTTTTTTTTTTTAATTTATTCCATAGACTTAAAGAAAAAAGGAAGAAAATCCAGAGAAGAAAAGAGATGCTTAGAATTACCTTTTTAAAAGCAGTAAATAACCATAGAGAGAAAAATCCTAGACCCTAATGAAAGGAACTGAGGGGAGAAAACCTAACAATCTTTTAATTAAAGAAAATTAGATTCTAAACTGGGTAGACATTGTGAAGGAAAGGCATTAAAATATGCTGTAACTATGTACCTGAATTGATTCAAGTATTTAATTTTGTCTCTATAAACTGAATTAATTTTGGATTTTAATTTATCACATTTGAAACAATGCTGAAACCTCTGTAGGTATTGCCATCTACTGGTCAATGGAAATAGTACACCCCTACAAATCTAGGAAGATTTTGACAGAAGAAATAAGCAACATATTTTTGAAGGATTGTTGTGATACTGTCCTATAATTAATTACTTTACTATTGTGATAAGGAAGACTTTTAAGTAAAGTAAAGTGACTTTTGTTGTGTGGAAACTGTCTGGACAACTTAAATGGAATTGATTAATAACCTGAGATGTAAAGAGCTATGATTATTGAACTCTTTGACGAGCAAAATTGGAACTGAATATGTTGTTTGTGGCCCTGACTAAAAGTGGACTTAAAGTGGACTTTATTAAACTAAACAAGATGCCTTTTCAGGGAAAAATGAGTGAGATTTCAAGAGAAATGGCATGGATGTTTCAAAGCATTAGGGATACCATGGCAAAGAACCAAAGAGAGATAAAAGACTTAATCCAAGGCATAAGTGACAAAGTAGAAAATATGATGCAAGTGGCAATGAAAGTCCAGGAAAGAAAGGAGGTGGTGGAAAGAATGGAGGAAAAGATAGAACAGACAAATCACCAAATAAAACAAGAGGATCAGAAAAACTTTTTGAGAGGAATAAAAATTGAAGTGGAATTGGATAATCTGGAAGATGTTTTTGAAAAGAAAATAGGAGTATTGGTGGATACTCTGGAGATATGGCATTTTAGGAGATTAAAGATAGGAGAAATATTTAGATGGAATAATGAAGATACAAATGTTGACAGAGACAAATGTCCAAGAGAGGAGTATGGGAGGAAAGCCAAAAAACGAATAAGAATTGAAGTATTAAAACAGGCAAGGGATGATGGATAGAATAGAGCTATTTTTTCTTTCTTTCTTCTTTTTTCTAATATAAGGGTGGCCTAATTAAAAACTAGAAATAGAGGTAGAAATAAGAATATTCATCTTTATGTGAAGGACTATGTATTGACATAAATATGTGTTTTAACATTAGGATTAGTAATAGTGACCTGACTAGAAACCAGAATAGCAGTAGAAATAAGAATTAGGGGGAATATTAGTAGTTATAATTTCTATATAAATTGAAAATATGTACCCTGTTTTCCCCAAAGTAAGACATCCTCTGATAATAAGCCCAATTGGGCTTTTGAGTGCATGGCAATAAGGCCAAGCACTTATTTCAGGGTTC
>JANHFK010007081.1:36794-53131 GCA_036250565.1 Sibynophis collaris
GCTTAGCACATTGTAAGCCGCCCTGAGTCTTCGGAGAAGGGCGGCCTATAAATCAAATTAAAATTTAAAAAAAAAAAAAAAAAAGCATGATTATGCTTTAAATGTGCATAATAATGTATCTGTGAACAATTCTTTAATACATAGAGATTGTGTATTACATCAGATTACAGGCTTTAGTTTAAGAAACCATGAAACACTGTCCATCTTGAATGGATAGTTATCTTCTTAAGATGTATATAATTTACTTCCCAAAATTAGATAGAGAAACAAGACTGTTTTTATTGTATACGTTCATTCAGACTCCATATAGTTTGATTTTGGCTTGCCATTGGTTTCACTAATACCTAAATATTAATAATGTTAATCTCATGTTCATAAACTGTTTTGTCTTTAAAAGTATAGCAGTTTCTTCAGAACAATAGCAGATGCTTAAAACTATAGGTGAAATGTTGATATCCTTAAAATTATATTAAAAATTAAATTAAAATTTTATATAGCCCTGATAATCAGTCATAATTCAAGGCAGAACATTGCTTGTTCCAAATATCTAGGGCAATGAGGTAAATACATTTCTCTAATAAAGCTTTCCTTATAGAAACATAAGTGCCAATGAGCAGTAACCATATTTTAGTCCTATTGAAATCAGTTAGTCATTACTAAAGCATGACTTTCTAAATTTAGACCTAGTTCTGAGCAGTTAAATATTTACAAATTCTTAACCATGTTACAAATTCTCCTTGTGTTCTGAATATCAGAAGCCTATATGCCATCTTTAAATTTGGTGCAATTTTCCTATTCCACCCAGATATGCAATAGAATAGAATATAGAGATATTATAGCAGGCTACTTTTTTTCCCTTGAAAATATGAATTACTTGCTTGTATAGATTTTCAATTCCATCTCTTTCAAGTGATATGTTCTCTTCTAGCAGATATGGAAATGTGATTTCTGTGTTCTACAGCCAGACAACAATTTGAAGGAACACAGGATGCAACTCTGTTCCTAAAATTAAGTAAATTTACGCTTCTTATATGCTGGGATAAAAGATCTTGCCCGACAAATATGCTTCTGAGCTCCTAAGTAAAAGTACAAAGTGCAGCAGATAGTTTCTGCTCTGAATTTTCTTTAGAAGGACTCTTAGCTGAAAGGGAAAATATATTTTGTTGCTACTTGTGAAAAGTTTTTTGCTTCATTGGAGCATGAAATCTCAGAGATTTGCTACAAAATTAGATGGGTCAATAATCTGAGATGTTATTATATATTGTTATTAAATTTCTCCAAAGTAAAATTAATAGTCACAGGGCCATTTTTAAATTTTATACACTAAGTTTAAAATAGTTTTCTAGTTTGCAATATAGCTGTAAAGAATTTTAAAAGTGCGATCACCCAAAGTCTCTAGTGCAATAGTTATGTGTCTAGTAGTCTGTATCACCTTATTCACTGATACTTCTATTTATTTTTTCTGTGCAAAGACTTACGATTTTGATCTATTTCTTACCGCTGTATTTCTGCTTCCAAGATAATAAAATATTAATTCAACAATAGTTATTTTTATGGGAGTAGGAAACCATTTAACTACTGATTTAAAATGTTTTCTGTGAAATACAGATTTTTTCATGCTCAAGTGCAGAAAATGTCAATGTTGTCTGTCCCACAGTTTTTTATAAAATGTTTATTTTAAAAGACATATTTAAATATAGTGATGTTTTGATAATGACCATGAATGGTTTACAGATATTAAAAACAATAGAAACTTATAAATTTTCAGCATAGTATGTCTTTTGCATATTATTTGCATACTTTTCTGCCTTTCGACTTATATGTGATATTTTACCAGTGAATTAACAAAACTGTTCATATAAGAATGATTAGAACCTGTTTGAGTTCAAAAACAGAGTTGCAAATCATGAATCACGTTTCACATTTCCTTGTTTATTAACCTTAAATTTGAAAAATTAAATATTCCACACTGGTATGAATTAAATGAGAGTTAAATTTCAACAGCAACTCTGATTATAGGAAGTGAAACAAAAAAAAAAGTTTTTCCATCTGCTTAAAGATATACTGTAAGTTGTATTTGTTATATTATCCTAGGTTTTTTAAAAGAAAATATGATTAAATTGATTTAATAAAAAATAATGTTCTTGAATTCCTTTAGATATATTCAGTAAGGTATTATTATATTTTCTGATTAACTTTGCAATAAGTGCTACAAGTATTGCCCCGTGTAAACAGTCATTTTGCAGGGTGTTTTTTTTAATTTGCAAGTAATATAGTAAAATAATTGAGATGAAAATACTTGTTTCAAATCTTAAATTTGCTTTCTTTGGGAAGAAATGGCTTAAAATGCTGTTGCTGCTTCTTTGCTCTTTCTGGCCTCTATTAATCTAAAGTCTAGTGTGTGTATTATGAATGAAAACAGCTCTCAAGGCTGCAAGATACATTTTACAGTAATGTAATGAGATTTTCAATGTCATTTGGGACAGCCCACTGGTCAGAGTGACTGATGGATTTCCTCTGAGTTCTTGATAAAAGTAATGAAAAGCATACCCAGGAGCAGCCATTCTTAGTGCTACCTGAGTGATTTCTCAGTCTCATAAATCATCAGTTTGATCCATTGATTTAAGATAATGAAGATTCAGCCCAGGCTTGGCTTTTTGAATTATTGTATCTTTACAACAACCCTTCCAATATGCTTTTGTCAGATCTGTTAGGACTTAAACACATTGTGTGTCAATACTCCTTTAAATAGAACTACTTATGATATATTTCCAGGAAATGGTAGATTTTAAATTGGCAGGTCCATGCTTAATTTTAGATTGCAAATCCTGGGATTGTTGACATGATCAGTTGCTGACAATAGTTGCATTCTGCCATTTTCCTTTTGAAATATTTGGAAAGGAAAAATTATTACGGTATGTCAAATGTGGAACTATATTTTTTAAAAAATAAATAAATAAATCATGCTGTAGTTATAAAAACGAGGGAAGAAAGAAACCAAAATTTGAAACACTTGTATTTGATTTGTCACACTCTAATCTACAGTAAGTAATGGTTTTTGTGTTACAGATGTGCTGCAGACTGTTTTGGTCAGGCTTTGTACAACCTAAATAAGTTCATATTTTTAAAAACTCAATTGCAGAATCATATCTAATATATTTTTAAAGCTTAAGGAATGAATTGCTGAACTTTCATTCTTTCTTCAGACAAAATAACTTGAGTCACAGGAATAAATGCAAGCTATGATCCAGAATTGAGCTGACATAAATTAAGAGTTTAAATGTAATATTGGGAGAGTTACCTTCATATTGACTCCTATTTTTTCTCCTAATATAACCAGAAATCTATTTAGGATATGATAGTGATTAGGTCCATGTAATTAGTATTAACTAGTCACTGGAGATGCATGCTTAGTGCATCAAGTCTGATTACTATAAATATTTCTATGTTGATCTGATCAGTACCAAAGTAGTAAACCACCTAGAAATCTTAAATATGCCAGTATTGTCATATCTTGGAAGAAAGTTGGGGTAGAAATATATTATTAATCCGTGGAAGGGATACAATAAAGATTCGTTTAAAAAATATTAGCATGCTAAGCAAGTTGGGGTAGAAATATATTATTAATCCGTGGAAGGGATACAATAAAGATTCATTAAAAAAATATTAGCATGCTAAGCTTTGTATGAAAAGGTGCAAGTATGAAAAGGTTCAAGTATGTTTCTTCCTGGATTTATTTAATTCTCTCATTAAAGATAATTCAAAATATTTCATAAAAAATAGAACATGCTAAACATTACATTGCATCAAAAATTTACTGTGGTGTTTTTAGATGTTAACTCATATTAATGTGCAATATAATATCTCCCATTTGAAGGTAAAAATACAAGTAAAAGTGTGAAAATTAATGATAACTTTAAAAAAAAGTCCTCCTTTTGTAACTCTCAAGCAATCACTGGAAATCTGAAACAGTATCTGTGGAACTTCTCTTTTGGCCTTTATGTCACTGGAAATCTTGGTATAGCTACTGTTTCATAATTACTTCATACAGACCTTTACAATAGCATAATGTTGAATCTTTTGGAAAAATTGCACAATTGTTTCAGACTTTTTCCTTATACAGGTTACATTGAAATGTATTTGATTGTGAGAGCATATTTGATTGTCAATAATTCCCTGTGTTTTTCCAACATTAAAAACAACAACATTAAATTATAATTATTATGCCTCCAACTCCTAGAACTCTAAGAAAACCAGATAAAAGACACTAATGATGATTATAATTTACTGAAGTTAATAGTCAAATAAAGCTACTAGTTGGTGGTCAATATTATTGACTATTTTAAAACTTTAGTTCATACTGTTAGTGATTAATTCCATTAACTAACTTTCAAACAATAAGGGTAAAGGACCTATTTCCAGAGTTAATGTTTCTCATTCTATGTGGTCTTTAGCCCAATAGCATGAAAACTGCCAACCATGAGTAAGTTGACTACCAGGTGTTTCTGCATTCATAGAACTCAATAGAGCTTAGACAACTGCAAGAATTGGCAGATTACAGTGCTAAAATATCTTCCTTCCTTCCTTCCTCCCTCTCTTCCTTTTTCGTTTTCCATGTTGAGAAATGGTTTTTTTTTTATAAGAACAGAAAATCTGACCTCCAAAAACTCTGGAGAATTATTTATAGAATTAGAGATACTTTCTGTTCTTTACCTCCTCCATATGTGGATTGCATAAAGTTTTGATTTGCAGAGTGAAATGGATTATTCATCATATAAACTCTCATAAATGAATAAAGGAATGTGAACATATCCTATGTTTTTAAAAAAGCAATTCTGAATTGGTTGCAATTCAGAATTAGAAACTAACACATTATATTATGGTATATAGATAACATAGAGTTGTCTATTGTATAGATATTTTATTGTAAAACATATCCTTTACAAGTCTTCTGCCATCCATAACCCACGTTGAATAGTTCACAACTTATGGATGTGTAGTGTTTCAGATTCAAGGCAGAAGAGATGCTGCTTCAGAAAGTTTGTAGGTATGCATGCTCTACTTCTTGGCACAATTTTGCATTTTTCTAGGCCCATAAGGTGGCAGTGTGATCCCTGAGGAGGGGAATATTTGAGGTAAAGAGATGCTAACAGGGTCCAGTAGAAAGCTTTGGGGTTAAGTGGGGTTGTTGATGGTGTTTCCTCAAACATATTTTCCTGGGATTGGGTGCCTATCACATGAGCACCTTTGCAAGCATACCCTCTCTCAAACCATTTTTTTTTTGCTTTAAATCCAAACAATTTCATGCACAGTCTAAGATGAGTACCTGATTCCCCCCCCCGCCATCCCATTTGTGTCGATGACACCGTTTAAGGTGCTTCCAGAGTGAAAGGATTAGCTTGTGACCACCATTGCCCGGTGCTCCTTTCATGTTCCCATCAAGGACCTGGAATGAATGATGGGAGCTCACTCCGCCACACAGCAGCACTCGGGTCTCAAGTCATGGGCTTGCTAACTGCCAACCCAGTGTCCTAACCATGTGAGCCACCGCACTCTTTGTAACTGATTTCATAGTAGTTAAATATTTTCACCTATAAATATTTATCTTGTCATTTTAAAATTTAGATTTCTGTCTATATATTTTTTTGCATAAAGCAAGGATACAGTATAGAAGTTGTGGCTCAGTATTATATACAATTAGCCATGATAGCAAGAACTGCTGGGACTCAAGGAGCAGCAGCAGATGGAAACTAAATTAGTTCTTGCCCTGATTGTATGACCTAGAATGAAGAAGGGCACCACTGGCAGATGATAGGGCGCCACATTGGAAGATCACTCTTTGAGGGAGATGGGCAGTTTAGGAATATGAAATAGAAATAAACGAAAATAAATAGTCTGGAAAACCAGACTCCAAGTTTACTTTCTGGTCTGTTTCTGTTATATTTTACAGTGTTTGTAACTGCTGTTTGATCTGCTTTACATTTTGCATGAAATTACCACTGGAAAATTATATCCTGCTGTAGAAAGGTATTAGCCAGCTGATGTAAACAGTAATGTGTATTAAGCTTTATTTTATTAATAACATACTTCATTACAAAAGTTATGAAAGCGAAATGTTTCCTCTTAATGGGAATTCAAACCCCCTGATTCTGAAGTGGACTAGCTAGGTAATTATACCTTTTCATCTGCATACCTATCCAGAATCCACACCTGTTCCCACTGATTTCAAATATACAGTAAAAGAAAGTTTTCTTTTTGATCTTCAAAAAAGGGATGGGAGGCACTTGTTAAATTAGGGGATTATCTTACATGTATTAAGAACTTTAGTGGCTGTTAACTGTTTCTCTTCCAGTACAGTTTCCTTATACAGATCAGTTTACTTGTTTGCGTTTGTTTTGTAAACAGTAAACTTCTTTTTCTTCTTATCCTTTCATATTGGATGTGTGTCACAGATGTTAGGGAATAGTAGAGTAGATTATATTATTTGAAATGCAAAATCCAATTTCTTCATGGAAAACGATCTGCAGCAGAGAATAGCTTAACATTGCAAAGTGGAGAAATAACTGTATTTTGTAATATTTTACAAATTTTACCATTTTGTTTAATGGGCTTTCATTATAAATATATAATTAATGACGATTCAAGAAAAGATACCTTTTCTGTGGTTGTCCTGTTCTCTGGAGTGACCCCTGCCTGTCCAGTATATGACAGGCCCCAACTTTTAAGAAATCTGCTAAGACCTGCCTCTTCCTCCAGGCATTAGGACCCAATTGAGTGAGACTGCCCATTATCTTGCTTTCCTATATTGCTTGGTCACATTTTATATTTGTATATTTTATATGTTTAATGTATATGGTTGGATTGAGAGTTTTTTTCTGTTGTGTTTTAGTTTATTGTTCATTTTTTATGCTGTATGCCACCCAGAAAGGTCAGCCTTATAAATTTAAACAATAAATAACATAGTATATCTGACATTTTGAAGCTGTCTTTTCATATATTTGCAAACGTTCCTTGGTTCCATGCTCTAGTTTCTACATATTGATAACTTGAGCAGTTAGATTACATTAACCTTCCATAAGCTCAGAAAAATAATTCTTTATACTGCCTAGAAAAGATACTAATTTGTTCAGGCCTGATGAAATCAGTCCTGATGTGATTTATGAATGCAGCATGTTTCTGATCAAAGAGTATTGTACTATTTTTTTCCCATTTCATTTTAAGATAATAAACATTAACTTTTGGAATATTTGGACTGAGCCTTTAATAATCATGCTGGATAGCATAGTTCCTTCCTCTTAATTATTGAAGCCTGACATCTAATTTTTGTTTACTTATTGTTTTCAGGCTATGAATTGAATCAGTATAGTCTTTTAAGCTGATGCTAACTCTGATCCTATATCATTTCCTTAATCTTTTCACTCCAAATATGGAAAGGAGATTGATAGAGAAAAGAAGCTATGTATAGACTATTTGACAATAAAGCACACTGAGAATTCAACAAGCCCTTTGAAGGTCAATTAACCAGAAAATAGGCTAAAGACCAGGTTTTCCATTGGATTAGTGACCAAAGAGGATGCCCTGAATAATCAAAGCAGTCTTGGCATTAGAACACAAAGACAATTATCAGTTCTCAGGGACATAAGTTTAATAACAGAATTCTTTGAACCTCAAAGCATTTCAGAAATCTTTTTCTTACTATGGATCATTGATTTTAGTTTATTTAGATGTTATAGGGTTTAAAAAGTTTTAGAGCTGCCTTTTTCAGAAGGCAAGTATGTTTATCTAAAGACTTTGGAGTTTATGCTTTGTCTTTCTTAATTATCTTGTACAGCATTCATATACTTTCAAATTCAGTCTCCTTTTGGATTTCTTGAGGCATTTGAGTTTAAAAGCATGTAATAAAATGTTAATTTTATGGGCTTTAAAGTAGAGGTTTAACATGTGTGTTTTTATATGATTCCATCTTTTTCTGCATCATATAATGCAATTTTGATCTATTAGATATGCTTGCCAATACATCTTACTCTGTAGTTTGGTGATTCCTAGCCTTAGGCCCCCTGATTTGACTATTAGGACAGAACCCTTGTGAACCCCCCCAAAAAATACAGTAGTTAACAGGAAAAGGCTTGATATAGTTTGCAAATTTTTTTACCATGGAAAATAACATTGTATGTGTACTAATTCACAGGAAGTCTTTTTGAATGTTTTTTTTTTTTTTTTACTGTGGAAGATAACAATTTATGTGCACTAGTTCACGGGGAACTTTCTTATAACAGGAACTGACATGTTTGCTGACCCTAACTACAAAATTGGACTTGAATCTAATATGCATTCACACAGGATTAAATTCCAATTAATGTATTGAAAACATGTATGGCCAGATGTCTGCTACGACCTAGTTAAGAGGCAGATGCCATTGGGCTGAAAAAAATTTTTCCACATATTTTATGTTTGCATTTGAAAATGAAATCTTTCAAGATTAATAAAATCTAATTTAATTAAAGAACATTCTTTAAAGCAGTGGGAATTTTACTTCATATAATTTTAATAGAAATTGTATGCACATTATTGGTTCTTAAAACAACTCAAGCATATTGCTATCATACTATAGAAATGTCAACTATAATATGCCAATGCATTCTGTGTGTCATGTATTTTTTATTTGTAAATCTCTCCAAAAATGATAAATTAATAAATAAGAAAATTGTTACCTGTGAGAAATAACACTCTGCATTCCTATTTGCATATCAATTTTTAGATCACTCTGTTAGCATACGTCTGTTTTGAACAGAGTAGTTTTGCTGAGAAATTAGCCTTCCATGGTAGTTTAGTTCATACAAAACTAATTGTTTTGTAAATTTGTAAATTTTAATTGTTCTTTGTAAAATGGTAGAGACCTAAGAGGATACTGCAATCTAACTTTTAAATAATCGTAACTAGGGTATGAAAAGAGATTCCTCTGGCCTGCATTGCCCAGTATAAGTACTTTAAAGTAATATTTTTCCAACTCTGTCCATGGGCATATTTGCAAATGAACAAGTTGTTTAACAGTGGCCTTTATGATATTATATATTGACATTATTTCTTTCAGTTCTCTATTGTTTTTTTCTTGTGGCAGAATCCATAAATCTAAATAAAGCAAGGTTGCTATAATTCAGCTTCTCACATCATCCTGTTTTCACAGGTACACATTTTCAAGACAACTGAAGACACTATGAGATTAGCTTGAGATAATTTATGGAAATATTTTTTAATACAGTAGCTGATTCTTTTTTTTAATGCTTCTTAGAGCATTTGCATTAATTAACTATAATATTAATTATTTTAGAACTACTTCTAGTGAACTTTTGAGGATTATTTTATAGTCTTCCGTCCTTTGCCTTGTGCATAACTTTACAATGTAATACAACTGAAAAATCTCAGATGAGCCTAATAAATTTCTTTGCAAATTCTAAGTGAGATAGAGAGATACAGACAGACAATTTTTGAAATAGAATCCTGTGGACATTTTCTCAGAATAGTATTTACTTTATTACTTTAAATTTTTTTATCAGCATTAATTTATGAAATTCTATTGAGATTACTGTGGGGGGGAAATGCAAGTGGGGTTATAATACAGGTACTTCAGTTGTAATTATTTGAATCTGTAGCCTAATTTTATCTAGTAATTCAAAGTTTTAATTTTTTAATTAACTATTTGGACACTTTATGTTGAAAATGTAGATTTGAATTTTAAATTGATTTTGTCTCTTGGCAAAACTTTTCCCAACTTTAAAAAAATGTTAAATATATATACTTCGGGGGGAAAGGCTGGACTTTTCAAATGCTTTTTTTTTTTGCAATTGTGTTAACACTCTAAAAGCCATTTTTGTTTATTTGCAGCCATTCCAACTGAATCTTAGGTGCTTTTGAGATTTGATCTCTGATTTCTGTTTGTTCCTAGAAATACTAACTCGGTTGTCCCTTTATTGGCTTTCAGACTCTGCTTTCTTCCCTGGTCGTTGTGCTGAGATCTTTGCCAAAGGACAGAGCATTGGGAACTTGGGAGTTCTTCATCCGGATGTTGTCACCAAATTTGAGCTCACCATGCCCTGTTCTGCTCTAGAAATCACAATTGAGCCTTTCCAGTAAGAAGAACATCGTCCTTTGGTCCAACTTCATTCTCCATTTTATTTTGTCTTGCTACTGCCTAGCAGTTCTCTGAACATCAGTGTATTAGACCAATGTTACATTAGGCTTTATTAGGATTTAATATCTTATTATTGTAATAAGAAAAGTTTTGTTAACCAGTTAAAGGCTCTTTTTAACAGTTAAGGACATAAATCTTTTTTAAAAAACAAGGCAAAGTTCAGCCAAGCATCATAAATATGTATTAGCTAATTTTTTTGTTTTTGTTTCCACAGGTAGTTTAGTTATTGAAATGTAGACTGTTAACTTATTGCAGCTACACCAAATAGAATGATAATTTATAAAAATAAATGTGAAACAAATTGAGAGGTTAAATTTTTCCTGATTATATACATGCATGTTTCTTGTAAGCTGAAACAAACTAGTTTTTCCCCCCATAGTAGCTATACCATAAATTTTTATTCTATTAAAAAGGGGATCAAAATAAATTTGCCTCCTCACTTAGTTGTAGTAGATACAATTGCAAGCAGCTGTATGTTAGAGTAAATTATTCATTTACTCAGCTTTTTCCTGTACTAGAAATAGAATAGGGAAACTTTGTCATTTGTATGTAGCTGCAAATGCCTAAAGATATTTTTGTTTTCTAGACATGATGTTTTCTGCAAATTTTCATATTGAGTAAATAAGTCTTTTAATGAAAAAAATCCCCAACTAATGATTTAGAATGGACGCCCATTTTGGATTAGTTGTGGTGATGATGAGATTACAGGGAATTGAAGCAAAAATGTGGACACTAGTGATTTATGCTGAAAATCTCACTTGTTAAATAAATTCCCAATAAATACCTTTGACACATAGACCACTTGGATGGAGTGATCAAATTAATGGAGGCAAGACTATAGGATCTGTATGCCTGCTTTAAATGTTAATCACAAGCCCATTACCTAGTGTCCATATCTAGTTCTGTATGTTTGCAAGCAGTCTTATTTAACATTTTAATTCAGATTCTACATGAACTAAAATGTAACCAGAAAATACTGTATTTGGTAGTGCTTCCTTGTTAAGAGCATTTGACATTTATACTTTGAAATAACCTCTTGCTATATAATACACTAGAGATACAGATATATGACATATGTTTTAATTTTAAAAAATATAGAAACACATAATTTGAATGTAACAATTGATGGTATTTTTTTTAGATTATGTATTTAGCATATTATGGTAAAATGATACAAAAATAGAAATAGTATACTTTATAAATAAGAACATATACATGCAGTCTTGTTGAACAGCATAGACTAGGTGCTCTTCATAAAAACAGTTATGTAAACAAACCCAAAGCTGTTGGGAAGACAACATACATTCAGAAATCTATTTTAAATAGAATTGCCCTACTTAATTCAATAATGCATTAGTCATTACAGTAAAACCATGAATTAGCATATCCTTCAGATGTCTATTAAAATCCAATTTATATAGTTTACCTCCTTTATGTAATTATATCACATTAGTGATGTAAGTGAATAAAGGTGAAGTCCAAACAAAAATGTTTTATATCTAAAATCTGTTAAATTAAAATTTATGATATGGGAGGTTTTACTGTCTTCTGCTCCCGCTATAATGTGAATACAAAGAATAATTGACCAGTAGTACTAATGAACTATTGCAGTCTCCATACTCTTTCGTATAACCAATCATCCATCCCTGCTCATCCGTAATGTTTACAATGTGAATGAGCAGGAAAAAGACTTAGAAACAACTCAGCACCTTTCTCTTGTATTAGCATTAGAATGCAAAATGCTGCTTCCTTTATGCTGTCAGTGCTACATTCCTAAGAAACAGCTACAGTATTTTGATATAAGAATATTATGTCATCATATGATCAATATCTTTCAGACCCCTTCTTATTCAAAATACAAATCAGAGAGAAATGAAAATTCAGACCTGTATTCTTATGGTATGTAAGATAAAAGGTTGGGGACTGGGTGGGTTATTTAAACCCTAGAGGAATAGTGCAGCATCTCCATTCCGAGGAAGATCATAGAATGCATTTATTCCCAGTCACATATGTTTACCAACTGTTAAAGACTGATATTGTACTGTATTTGGTTTCCCTCAATGCAAACTTATAAAGCTGGTAATTCTCAGCAATAATGCATCAATATATACATAGAATTAAATGTCATTCCTGATTATTTTTCTTTTTTGGTCTGTGACCATCTCTCTCACACTGAATACTAGAATAACTAAATCCTATCTTTAGTCTCCAGTATTAGCAATCCTAAAGAGTTTATGCAAAAGGCACATTCCATTCTCCCATTACCCCAGCCCCCCAAACTACTGCAAATATTTTAATCTGCAGTCCATAATCTGGACAATTAAAAAAAACCAAATGCATAGCATTTAATTTAAACCAAAAAATGTATATACTAGTGGCACAAACATTGTAGCACTTAGACCAATTGAAGAATAGGTTATAAATTTATAGGGCACTTCAATTTTTATTTGCCGCATAGCTACAACATCACTGTTGGAAACCTTGTGCCAAAAACATAATGATTTACAAACAATAGTTTTGACAATCTGCCGTGTCATCATTAAAACACCAATCCCCACTATAAATTTTGCAAGCACTAGCAAGATAATTTCACCAATGGTGGAAGAAACACTGTAAGTGACATCTTTAGATGCAGCATTTGAACCATAGTGATTATTTGCCCAAAACCCGATAATTGCTCCTGCAGAAGCTCCTAGAATAGTGGTAGTATCTGCTCTAGTTGGACTGTAATAATCTAGTTTGGGATAATTGTAGCACAAGAAGAGGGGTACAATTATGCAGAATGCTGGACAGAAAGGGCTGGTGAGCATCAAGTGGTCCACGATATCCCAGGTAGGACAGGCAATAGCAGTCAAAAATAAAGAAATTAGACTGCCGACAATGACGTCCTGGAAAAACACAAAGATATTAGAGACACAAGTTGCCATTTGTCTCAGAATGCAATCCCTAACTTGAATTGAAAAACAGGTTTAGAACATGACAGGTCTAGTAGACATAAGAAATACCTTAAGAATAAATGTCAAAGAGTAACATAACTAAAATGAAAAAGCTTGGTATGATGTATGTCCTTTAACTCCTACTACTTCACCGAAGCAAAATTTAACTAAGGAATCTTCATCACTGTTATACTCTTCGAGGGGGGGGGGAAGGATTTCTGCAAGAGCAGTAAATATATTTACATTTGCAAAATTAAGATTTATAGGCAGCGTATGTATTCATATATCACTTTATGCAAACCCATAATTTAGAGTTGGACCTTCTTGTTGAAAGGCAATGAAGTAATGCTTCTTATATTACGATTTCTGATGACTAGAAATAAAAAAGTCAGTCTTTCCCTCCCATAATCTCTCAGTTTAATAATTCAAAGATGCTTTTTCCAAAGGCAACTAGATTTTCTTGGGTTTTGCCTTTGAAAAGTTTCACTTCTCATCCAAGAAACGTCTTCATTCTGAACTGCTTTGAGACAACCATTTCCTGGATGATTGAGAATCTCCATAGGCACTCAATTTAATAACTTTGTAATTTCTCTGCAAAGAATAAATGTTCCTTCCTTAGCTTACTTAGTTTATGGGTGGCTTTAGGCCAAACAATTGATTTGAGCCCACTCCCTGGTGTCTGTTATTTTATTTAATGAAATCTGAATTATTGGTGACTATCAATTATCTTTATCTATTTTTCATATTTTTGAACTACCCATTTCTCTCAAAGAAGGACTCTGGAGAGTGTTCAGAGAGGGACTCTGGATGATCAAAGTAATCTTGAACGACTGCACTTATTAAGAAAAACAAAAAGATCAGTTTTTGAATGCTTCATTACTGCTATATAATCTACATTAAAGAACTTTAAAACATCAGTAATGCTAGTACATATCTCAAATTAATTCCATTCCATGCAAGAGAAACAAAGAATACCATCACAGTTTTTAAAAAGTTTTATCTATCTGTCTTTCACACACACATACACACATATGCACGGTCATTACACAAATTATATTCTACATATATCTTCCCTAGTCTGATATCCTTCAGAGATATTGAATTACAGCTCCTATTGCTAGCAGGAATGGTGTAGTCCAAATCTTTGGAGAGCATCATTCTGGGGATGTTTAATAGAACTTTCTCCACAGAAAATCCATGATTCTATATGTTCCTTTAAATTATGATTGATGTTAGATACTAAATCCTTAATTTGGAGCTGGCTGCTCCTGTTTCCTGGAATAAACTGAAGTGGTTCATCATAATATTCCTGCATTAAATGCCAAGGGTTATATTATTTCAAACATTATGGTGCTCCTTATGGTCTTATGAAGGCCTAGAGGCACTAGGTTTTGTTTTCATCTTCTACTACGATAATAGGATATAAAGCAAGTAGACTGTGTAGACAAATGGTTGAAATTAGGTATACTAGAGTACAGCTAGTTTTAACCCTGTGTATATGTATGTATGTATATAAGTTATTACTGTTGGATTTAATAGATTTCTTCAGAGAATTGCTTTTGGAACTATTCCCATAAGGGATTATGTCAGAAATGGAAACAACATGAGATTTACAAGAAGAGGTTGGAGACAAGAGCTAGCAAGAATCTAATAACCTGATCTTTCTTGGAAAGTGCCATATAATTTAGCTGTAATAAACAAAGGATGTGTGAAGCATAAAGAGTAGCCTTCAAGCAAAAGGATATAATATTTCTTGGGATTAAAGGTTCATTGGCACCTGCATTTGTAAATAAAAGAATGCAAATATTTGTAATCCATGTGCATAAAGATGGCATTCAAAAAGAAACAGCCAATGTCAAACATCAATACATTTTTCCTGCTATATACAATAGCACCATCTTGTATTATCCTTTTAGATGTTTAGCTATGGGGAGAACAATGTATTAGATGAAATCTAAACATAAATATGTTTGTATTTAGGTAGATCAATATAGCCAATAATCCTTTCCATCACTTTCTCCAGGTTTGCCCTAAGTATATGATTCAGTCTAATAATTTAGTCACTCTCTGTCTTCCTCCACATTTCAGTCTAAATTTGTGGTGTGTGTGTCTGATGAGAACATCTTTGAGAGTGTGTTCCCAAGGGATTAGTTACGTTGTAGCACCCACACTTACCTTAACTCAAGGATATCAAACACAAGGCCCGTGGGCAGCATCCGGCCACAGGGCAATCCTACTCTACCCAATGCAAAGAGGAAAGATCAGACCAGCGTGGCTTCGGCCCAGTCTACCCAGTGTGAAGAAGAAACATGCCAGCTGTTTGGGGAGTGGCGTCAAGCTGGCCATGCCCAACCGACTCCCCGAGGTCAACCACAGCCCTTATGCAGCCCTCAATGAAATTGAGTTTGATACACCTGCTTTAACTGATCTTTAAAAAATACTAAGCAGAATTGAACTGGGTTTCTACTTGAAAGGTAGGTCAAAAGGAAACCCCAGATTACTTTTAGACTAGAAAATTGAAAACTATCACCTAGAAAGAGATGATAGAATGTAGTTTCTATACTGATGCTAGGAAAACCTCATGAATATGTTAGTGTAAAAATCAGGAGTTAAGCTTGATTTGAGAGAACTTACTTTTATTTATGTGCGTAAACTAGTTAAATTTAAATACTTTGGAAATAACTTATTAAATTGGATCAGAGAAAATGCATATAATATGCAGAAAGGCTGGATTTAGACGTAAACACACGGATGGCATCACAAACAAGGTAGAAAATAGGTCACCCACACAACTCTATCATCTTGGTCTTCCTTTCTGAAAAACATCCTGAATCTGATTCTGAATACATTTTGTATCTGAGGATTCTGCTTTGTTAGCATATTGCATCTCATGAAAACTTGAGCACACTGTCCTCAGAACCCTGGCTAACTACATGGAATTCAGGAACAGAAAAGGGTATACCAACACACATATTCCATATGGGATAGTTTTTAACTGGCCCTAGGGTTTTTAAATTAAGTCATTTATATATATCTTTTAGGGGGGGGTTTAGTTGTTTGTTTTATATGTCTATATGTTTTTATTGGACTTGTACACCGCCCTGGGTCCCAACGGAGAAGGGCGGTATAGAAATAAATAATAATAATAATAATAATAATAATAATAATAATAATAATTATTATTATTATTATTATTATTATTATTATTATTA
>JANHFK010007081.1:106019-119762 GCA_036250565.1 Sibynophis collaris
CGCCGCCGCCTCCGGATCGCTTACAGCTACTGCCCCTCTCGTGGGCGCCTCGGCCTACGTTTCAGCGACCCCTGCTGGAGCAGGGCGGAAATGGCGCGCTTTCTCCCGAGGCTGCTGAGGCGAGCGGCGGCTGCAATGAAACCGGCTGGAGCCGGAGGCAGGAGATGCGGACCGTTCGCTGCGTGTGCATCGTCTTTACCTTCTTCTCCATGATGGTCGTCTCTATCACCGGGCCCCTTTTCCTCAACTACAGTGGTTGGGTGGAGCTCTTCATGGTGTCCCTCTTCCTCGTGGTTGCCATCGTCCTGGCCCTCCTCTCCGTCATGCCTTACCTCCTTCACAGCCGCGGATACCGGACTGTGGCCGCGGCCTTGCTCGCGGGAGAAGGAGCCAGCGGCCCCCGAGGGGCGGCGCTCGGCCGGATGGCGATCTCCAGCCGTTCGTAGGCAGCTCTTTGCCCGACCGCTAGGCCGAGATCAGGTCCCTTGCCTGGGAATTCGGCAGCTGTTAAAAGCAAACAGAGCCCCGCCAGAAAGTGGCTGGCAAACAGGTGATGGTGCGAGTGCGCGCCGTGCCCTGCTCGCCCAAAGGCCACGCAAAGGTGTTGCCCTGAAAGGAAGGGCGGCCTGCGCCACATATAATATAAGAAAAAGGGGTCAGGGTTGTGGTTGTGAACTGCCTGGCTCCTGTGTGAGATTTTAGGTGTCGTAGAGAAAAAAGGTATAAGTCAGTGGCAGAGCCGTTGCCTTGCGTGGCATCACAAATTCAACTCTTAGCATCTCTTAGATAAAAGGCTCCTGGACATCAGGAGTGACGTTTTGTCAGCCTTTCTGGTGAAGTCACCAAAAAGCAAGGCAAGTTCATGTGTCTGTTAGGAAAGCCTGGTGAATATGTCTGTTTCTTAGGGCTTTATTCTGGGATGGGTGAGTAGGAAAGTGTTTCTGCCTGTAGAAGGGCAGATAGGTTGAAAAGTACTAAGGTTGTGCCCTTTTTCTGATGTTTAATCACCACAGACTTGGCATTTGTGCCCTTGTTCAATCCTGGAATGTATAAAGGGTGCTTCTGAGCATATGCAAAAAACACTCAAGATTTAGATCTTGCAAGCACTGGAGACTAGGGGAAAATGTGCATTTTCCATACTGGTTAGAATTTCAGAACTTACATGGGTCCCCTTAGACATTGACTAAGCTTATAGTACAATCCATGTTATTGTAAGTGCCATAGAAAGTGACTGTGTTTATAAAATTAATGTAGAACTGATTAGACGTTACAAGTTAGAATGGTTTGGAATAAAGACATGCCCTTCAATAAATATTGTGATTACAGTGGTCAAAATGTTTCTGTGCTGACAATATAGTAATAATAGAGGTGGGGATTGAGATGTTTTTAATTTCAGCCATATTGATCATTATAATATCAAAATGTATGGCTGTTTAACTATTGTTATAATGTGTAAATCATATATTTGGCACTCTGTTATGGTATTATTTCTATGCATCAGAAGTAAAGTTCATTTGATAATAAACACTGTTTGTTTGCTTCTTTAAAGAAATAATTTATCTTTTAACAAAATCTTGTCCACTCAGGATCCAGATTCTTTCCTTCACTGTTGCCAGTTGAGGACTGTTCTCCTTTTAAATGCATTTTGAATGTAGAGTGCATGTCCGGAATGAGTAGCGATTGTAACTAGGTTTAATGTACTTATTATTCCCAGATGTAAATTGGCCAAATGATCTGTTACTGTCGTATGGAAAATGAGTGAAATGTTATATTAGGTCCCATCATTCTTTTCGTTTCAGAAGCAGCAATAATAACAACTCCTCTCCTTTCATTTGTATATTGCCTTCCTAAATTGCTTAGGATAAGTGGGCTGAATTTCAATATTTTATAAAACTTGGACAGTGCCAGAATCATGAATTTAACTATTTCCTTAAGCCTATATTTTCAGATATAGCCTTTTTTCCAGAAAATATAACTGTAGTAGCCCTCATAAGTTTGATAAGTATTCTTGCTAATATGTAGTTTAGATTTAACATAAATTTCGTTACAAACTTGTGATTATTCAGAAATAATTTGCACCGAGCACAGTTAAGTGTATTTCAAGTAAGATTGCATATAGAATTGTAAACCCCACATCTGGTAAGAAATTCCATACTGTAGCCTTTTCTCCTATTTATTCTATAAATTAAATGGCAGGTTTGAATTTATTAACTATTTGGCATAAATTACACAGTGATCTTGTTAGAAATGTGACATTTAGAAACTGATTTGTCCTTTTATTAATCACAATTTTAGCTATGCTTGAAAGCCATAATTAATTGTGATTCTTAATGCCATTATTTTATTTAGATGGGTATTTGTTTTGGCAGCAAGCTGATTCTACATTAATATAGTTTAATACTTGAGTAACTGGTAATTACATAAACTGTGATTGGTTTTAGCACGGATTTTGTAATGGAGTGTGTGTTTGTGTGTTTAAATATTATCTTGTTAATTATTGCAACTTGTTGCTTGGACATTTTGAACTGAAAGACAATATAGAAATATTTAAATAAAAATATTTAAGAATTCAGTCCTGCTCCTTGAGAATACTCAATGGCACTTGTGAAGTGATCTTGAAATGTAATATTACTAACACGCTTTTAAAGAAGAGATAGAAAGGAGTTTTTGTCCAGTATTAATAACAAATAGTCTTTTGAATCATAATTGCATCTTAATGTTTTTATATTGGGGAGTGTGAAACATTTTTCTTCTCTGGAGAGTACTGAATGTTACCTAATATTTTCTTAATATTACGTTTTGTTCTTAAACACATTATTTAACATTAAAAGTCCTAAGTCAATTCTTAAAATAAATACCTAGCTAATATCTATGTTTTAGACTATTTCCTTTGTTGAAATTCTGAGATTAGCTGTTTTGGATCAATATCTTTTTCTATGAAATAAAGCTTCCTTTCATTAAGTTTGACTCTTGGTGACTATATCAGAATGTCCGTAAGCTTGATGACAAAATAAAACTAGTTTTTGTATTGCTTTCTTCTGGGATTTTCTTTTTTTAAATTTTTTTAGTGTAGCCTATAGCCCCAGGATTTCCTTGTGGTCTTCTATCCAAATACTGAAAAAAACTGGGTTTAGCCTCTTGAGGTAAGACAAATTTGGTTAAATGTTGCCACTTAACTGGTCACACATATAATTGTTATTAATCTTTCTATCATCCAAGTTTCCAAATACTTCATTTCTGATTCTTTCTGAATAATTAGATATATTTGTGAGACTTCCTCTTTGATATTTGTATTTATTTAATATCAAATCAGATTTTTAAAACAAATCTTAAATCCAGGATTCTGACACAATTAGTTAAGCTGTCTACAAAAAAAGTTATTTCACAATGTTTGCCCATGGTTTAATGAAAGTTTGTTGAATAAAGGAGAGTTGATTGTACCCTGAAAAATATGTCATTGACATATACCGTTTGGTCAAGTTGCTTGTACCCTGAAAAATATGTCATTGGATATACCGGTACCATTTGATCAATAACACCACATTTTTCCTACAAGAAATTAAGTAAAAATATATTTTTTTAAAAATCAAACGTAAATTCATTTTTATCAAACTGAATAAAAATTAAAAGAAATGATTTTTCTGCCTATCACAAACACAATAAATACCAAAGAACACAATTGGACTAATTTGTAAGTAGATGTGTAAAAGATGTGCTCTTGACATATTGGCACAATAGCATAATGACAAAGTGAAATGTAAAAAAAGGAAGCACATCTTTCATGCATTTGAAGTATTTTCAACAAGTTACATACAGTATCTAGAAGTATTCAGTGATTGTAAATAAGTTATACCAATTCATTCAGCAAAATAGGATTGGGGGGGGGAGGGGAGAGTCTCGCAACAATAGAAAAAAAAAGTCCACTATATTGAACTGAATGCTTTTTTGTTTGTTTGTTTCCAAATGTATAGCAAACCAATTTCTTAGAACTGGGAACTATGTGAATTATATTAATTAGTATGAATATATTTAATGATGAAACCTATTTTTAAATATAACTTGTGAAATGATTTTTACTGTCATTCCCTTCATACTTTCAAACATTTTTTGCCTACTGGTAAATACATTATTTGGACAGACATATATATAATTGCCCTATTTCATTCTGATATAGAAATATGTCTATTTTACACGGGGATTTAAATTTCCTTCCATATTTTACTCATGACTAGTTTCATGTGAGTTACCTAGAATCATCATATGAAATAGATGGCCATATAAGTCTTATACATAAATAAGTAAAACTAAGGATACAAATCACAGATACAGTAGATTTTTTTTCAGATTGTAAAGTTTTTCAGGGGGAAAAGGAAAAGTGGGGCCATCTGGTTCTTGCATAGTTTCCCTTTTCATTTTTGCAATATTGTTAAGACTTAGGTTCTCATCATTAGTTGATTAAATTGTGATATTGCAATTCTCTTCAGAAACTTATTGAAAAATATAATGTATAAAAACAAGTCTTAACAAGATTTGTGGATGCCTGCTGCCCTCATCTGGAAGAATATCAGTAGGCTGCATCAATCAAAGTAAATTTAAGTCATCTGGTTTTTATATTTTTGAAATTACAATACTGTAAAGGAAATTCCTGAAGGCACTAAATAAATAAAAAATTGCAGCAGCTATTTTTTACTAAATTTTTCAACTTTGTGTCTTTCTTTATTGAGGAAAGCATTCTTTACTTCAGCTCTCCTGGGCAAGAATGCTAGAATATAGCAAACTTTAGTTTATAAAGGCAGAAAAGATATTTCAGGTAATACCAATTTTTTTGTGTCATGTTTTTCTTTCAGACACCTTTTTCTATTTTCCTTTGCTTTGATCTCATATACATCAGTTTCCTTCATTTGGGCACTTATTCTTAAGTTTAGTTACCTTTCCCTGGACCTGAATAGCTGAATAGACAAATCATTCTTCTTAGACCAATTAGTATGTGAACTTTTTCTGATGAGGATTTGTTGTCTATTCAGAAGGAATGTCCACATAAACTTTCCATAGTATCCCATTGACTCAAGCACTCAGTGGCAGAAGGTTCAGTATAATATATTGCAGATAAATAATAATAAATTATTATTATTTAATAATAAATGAGCCGATCAGTCATTATGAATCGTTTATCAGATATTCTTTTTTTCTGTCTTTATGGAAGGACTAAAAAAAGATTTTAGCAAAAGGTGATGTTGATTAACTAAAATTTGTATAGCATGTGATTAATTTGTTAAATCATGTATTAATATAAGCCCATAGGAAATTCAATTACACTATATGCAGATTTTGGTGTCTTAATGCATAGTTTTAGTTTATCATTTTTAATGCCTATGTTCATTATGACTTGACATGAGATCATAATTTTTGTGTTTGTTTACTTAGAGTGATTACTTATCAGCTTTTGTTGACATGACTCTAGTAGGGTTTTATTTTTAGTGAGGAATCTTTGCTGTAACATTTAAGATTTCATAATTGCCTGAACCGAAGAGACAGAGAGACGTGTGTGCACATTAAGAAATGCATATTAAAACATATTTTAAGTAATCAGAGTTAGAGTCAAGGTCCTAATATAGTATGTGACAGCATAGAAAAATATAAATGTATATTTTAAGTAATATAGTTAATAACTGTCAATAAATATCAGTATAAATTAATGTTGGATCTGTTTCAGGGCCAGTCTGATCTATTCGTTAAGAAACCAGGCAAGAGACCAGAAAACCGTGAATACTAGTCCTACCATAGGCAGGAAAATCAACTGGGTGACTTTGGGCCAGTCATTCTCTCTCATCCCTCCATGGTAATAAGCCACCAAGTCAATTTCTGTAGCAACCAATGGATCAACATTCAGTTGATCAGAAAAAAGTTGACTTTGTACTTGTGGGAAAATGCTAGGAAAAGAAAAGAAAAAGTTGAATCTCTTGTTTGCAGTTCAATGGAATAATAACAAACACAGCAGCAATTACATTTCCTTCTGCTTGAATAAAAAAAAAGAATAAAAGGAGGAGGATATTATATAAGACATGAGAAACTATATTTCATAAAGCAGGAGGATAATATTTGACAAAGAATGATAATTGATAAAAAACATCATTTTGAGTAGAAAAACAGAAAAATCCAATATAAACAAAATTTTGTTTTTTTAAGATGCAATGAAATCTCTTGAATTATGGATAGTTTTTCACAAATGAAGTGTTTTGTTGGATGAATAGAATAGATAAAATTATTGTCTTAAAAACCTAAAACATAAAGAGATGCTCTTAGAAGCAAAAACTAAAATTGTTTTCTGATAGTCATTTCTGAATTAAATAGTGTTTGAAACAGATAAAAGCATTATCTCTATATTTTTGCCACATTACTCTGAGAAGCAATGTACATTTGTAGGGCAGAGGGGTAGAATATAAAAAACTGCATTTTTATTTTTCTGTACTTCTACAATGTATTTGGATTGTAAGACTATCATTCCTGTATGTTATGTGTGTGTGAGAAACAGATTTTCACTTATTTGGATTTCTTTAGTTTTGATTCCGTCCTCTCCTTTTTCTCAGCTGCTGAATGAGGTCATACTGTGATATCCATAGCCAAAAGAAACCCAGTATTTCCTTTGTGGATGGGTAGATCATTGGGAATATAATGCCAATTCTTTTATATTTTTATCCACTGTTTCTTTCCAGGCATAATGTAAAGCACTGTGAGAAACTGGAGACTTTAAATGATTAGTATGATTTGCAGTCTTAAATTAAGAATTGCTTCTTTTTGTGTTAATTGATACCGCCAATCTGCCATGTCAAAACTGCAAAGGCTTACAAAAAGCACAGGCCATATAATCAGGGGTGAAATCCAGCCGGTTCTGACAGATTCTGGAGAACCGGTAGCAAAAATTTTGAGTAGTTCAGAGAACCAGTAGTGGAAATTTTGAGTAGTTCAGAGAACCAGCAAATGCCACCTCTGGCTGACCCGAGTGGGGTAGGAATGGGGATTTTGCAGTATCCTTCCACTGGAGTGGGGTGGGAATGGGGATTTTGCAGTATTCTTCCACTGGAATGGAGTGGGAATGGGGATTTTGCAGTATCCTTCCCCTGCCACTCTCACCAAGCCACACCATGCCCAACAAGCCACACCCACAGAACCGGTAGTTAAAGAATTTGGATTTCACCACTGCATACAATCTTATGCTGTTTACTTCCATTAAGTCTAACTCCATATACATTTAGCTGTATATGGACTCAATAAAGAAATGTGATATATAGTTACTTATTTTTCCATCTATTATCCATTGCTACTGCAGCTCTCAGTAAAACAATTTAAATCATTAAAAAAAGAAATTCCGGCTAAAGTCACCTGATATACCAAGTGCCAGAGATTGAAAGATATTGTTCCTTCTTTCAATCAGTGAATAATAATTTAAAAACAATAACCGATAACCCTAACATACCATAACATACTAAGTCAAAACCAAACAAACCACATTATGGCTTAGTATGCTATGAAACAGCAGATTTGATAGTTTATTCACTACCTCATATTACAGGAGAAGAAGGTTGTGTGTGTGTGTGTGTGTGAGAAAGAGAGAGAGAGAAAGATTTATTCATAGCTTGAACTGCTTAGAATTAAACCAATTCTCCTTGTTTTAATATGCAAAGGTACCTGTGTGATTTATCCTGAAATATCATAAATTTCCAATCATATCAACCCATCCTATCAGATCCATGTTGCATATTGCATGTGCCATACATGAAATAATGTCATTTGACTAAACCCAGAGCTTCTTTTCTGCCACAGCACCTGCTCTTTGGAATATCATTTCTCCTGTAGTTAGTCTGGCCCCGAGCTTGTTGACCTTCTGGAAGGTCCTGAAAACAAAACTTAGCCATCTGGCCTGGGTGTCCAGTGGTTGCATTGCTAGGGAAATGGATGCTGTTCTCCCATAGATATTTTTTTGTTTTTTAACATTTTTATTGTTTTAATGTTTTAACAATTTTTGCTGTGTTTTGGTGTGTGTGTGTTTAACTTTGTAAGCCATTCAGAGCTATGAATGTCATATTGGCAGCTATATAAATTTAATATCCAAATACATAATTAGCTAATTGTTTCCTACAAATTCTTCACAAATATCTAGAGGAACAAATATCAATATGGCATGTAAACTTTTTGAAGTCAGTGTGAGTTACCATTACCATGATCTTCTGATAGTATCACAATGGGCACACCTTCCGAAGCTGTGCAAAATTCACTAGCCAGGAACTCCACCTATTGCTTAAGTAGAAGCTGTGAGTCCAGGAGGATCCCTAAATCAAACACGAGCACCATGGGAACTACAGTTCTACCTATAGTAACTGACTGGTTAGGTGTCATAAAATTAGTGCTGAATTTTAGTGAATGTAAATAGATTTTGTCATGGAAGATTTGTTCATAACCTGATCCTTAAGATTTTCAACAAATTACCCATTGCTACAATAATTTAATCCATCCAATCATGAATAACTACTGAGACCAAAGCCAATCCACAGCCACTGGATTGCCACAGGAAAAGTAAATTGGGAGGGAATGGGACAATTTGCCACAGCCAACTTGTTGTGGCAAACTCACTGCAACCAACTCGCCACCGGCAACTCATCACAGCCAACTTGTAGCGGGCCAACTCGCTATGGCCAACTCACTGCAAGACAATTCATTGCGGGACAATTTAACAATTTTATTTAATTATTTAAAATAAATAAAAATTACTTTAATTTTTGCCATTCACATTTTATTCTGTTACTCCTTTTGCATCCTTTAATTATCCTATTCCACCATTTCTTTGATATTAGGGTAACTCTTGTCCCGCAGCAAATAGTTCTGTGGCAAGATGACTGGTGAGTTGGCTGACATGGCAAGCTGGCTGTGGTGAATTGTTGGGAATTAATCTGAGCTTGATTTATTGCTGTTTCAGGCTTTCAATGCCATCTTCAGCCCCAAAAGAAAATCACAAAGAAGAACAGACTAAAATATTCACTCTTGTATTCTAGTTTTATCTGCAAGGAGTTGTTTTTTATTATTTCTGGAGGATCGTTTGGGCATCCAAACCTTAAATGTTACAATCCAGGGAAGGTTTTACCACTATATTGGCCACTTAGATCTTCAAATTCTGTTGGTGTAGCAAATTGTTGACAGTCTATTTAAATACCATCTGTTCCATTTCCATTTCCATTGTTGAGCAAAAGTATATTGATTGGACAAATATAACTTTTTTTTAAAAAAAAATTGGCCAGCATAATATTTTTTCTGATTTTTAAATTTACCATCACAGTTGAAATTGTAATTTATCATTACACTATTTTAGTGTAATATTGCAATGCAATATTTTACTCAAAAGTAATTTAAAATGTGTTACTAATATTTATTTTTAAAGGGGTTATGTTTAGATCTGTAACTTAGATTTCTAAATATGTCCCTAATTAATTGGAGAACAGATGTTTTTGAACAATACATGAGAACACAATTTATCTGATAAAACTGCACCTTTGAAGTGCCATATTAAAACAGGTTTTTTTCTGTTTCCTAGAATAATGCCTACCGCTACAAGTGTGCATTGTCACTTAGCATCTTCACCCTAAAGAAAATATGCTTCCATGCATACATTTACCAACATGCTAATATATATTTAATCATCTTTTTTTAAAAGTATGATTTAAATTCTGGAAACCAAAAAGGAAGTCCGTCTGTTTTGTTATATATGAGACTCGTCTAAGTACAATATTGAGGATGACATATACAGTATTATACCTTTATTTTATTGTTTTATTATTATTTATTTATTTGTCATATTTATAAACTGCATGCTCCTGATCAGACCAGTCTTTGATGGTTAAAAACATAAAATAGCAACAAAAAGATCAATAACATCTGAATATAATAAATAGTATAGATGGCGTTTCGGATTTATTAACTAACATAAATGTTCCCAAAGTCTACAGTAACAAAAGCTTTGAACATAACAATATCAAATACCCACATAAAAACAATTACCCTTAGACGGAAGGCTTGAATGTAAATTAAAAAAACAAAAACAAAAAAATAATATTTATCCCATCATAAGGTTAACTTTCTGCTGAGAGGTTATAGGTAATAATAGGTGACAACATATATTCTCTTTAAATAATCTGCTAAAAGAGTATCTGATGGCTGATATAGTAGTAGGATCATCCTCTAAGTGATGGAGTAAAGTGTCCAAAACGCCAACCTAAAAGTCTTCAGGGGTTTTGGATGCTTTTTCTGCCATAAAATGAAAGCCAATTGCTTTCCACTGGGATTTAAAAATCACAAATGGGGCCTGAGTTTATGGAATCAGCTCAAGAAGCCGAAAGTCCAGTAGTCATGTAGATTACACAGTTAATCCTCTAAAAATATGCTATATCTTTTAAAAGACCTCTCTTCAGGTCAAACGCAATTTGTGATGTGACCAAAATTTTATGCTTTCTCCCCAGCAGAAATAATATAATTTTCCTAACAAAGTATTAGTCTTTAGGACTAGGAGTGTCATTACTAGTAATAAATTATAGAATTCTTTTATGATGTTAAAGCTTTTGATGTAAATGCATTTTATTTTAAAGGGCCAATTCCATTTAAAGCAGGCTTTCTTCTCAGAAAATGTGAGCAAGATCAGAATAGAAGTATATTTCTTTTGTTTATAGAAACCATTAAAATTCATTCAGAATTCCTTTGCTGCTAGAAATCCATTTTACTACTCCAGAGAAAAGACATGGGAGGAATTCTGTTATTCAGATTCTTATTTGCTATTCAATAATCACACAAATTAAGACGATAAATAAAATAATTCACAACAGAGACTGGCTGGCTTCTTTTTCTTTTTAAAAAAGTTAATTTTAAGACCATTGTACTACACACACACACCTCTGTGAATATTTTTGCTAATATATTTTAAATACACATTTAAATTTATAAATAAAAGTGTCATAAATAAGCCTTCCAAATATAGTCCTTCATCATTTTATTTAAGCAGAGAGTTTCTGAATTTAAATCAGTTGACCCTTCTTACTAATTTTACTTGGGAATCACTATTGGTAGTAAATGGCCCTGTCTTTCTAAATTAGGTCTAGAATTAGACTCCAATAATCATGTTTGCAATGTGTACATACTCAGATGAACATTTACAGCACTGAAACTAATGGAAAGTCAGAGCCAGATGCATAAGCTTAAGCCTATTTTTAAGTCCTTTTAAGTCCAATTGGCTTCATAGTGTTACCCTAAGTCTATAGGATTGCATCTTTGGGTTCTGTGGAAAAAAAAGAAATTGTAAGTAAATAAATTGTAAATAACTTAGCTTTCTTGCAAATGATTGGTTAGCCAATCATGACTATTCTTTGAATGTACTGCTGTAATATACTTTGAATAGGTAACCTGTGATTTCTAAAGGGAAATGAGATGAAACCATGGTCTGGACTATCATTGTTGTCAGCGTTCGTTGCAAAATCATTTCCAGAAAGCACACACAGAATAACTGATTCAGCAGGATTCACTAACTTCTCTTTATATACAATATAATACATGAAGATAAATGTACAATACCAATAGCAGATTCTTCCAACATGGCAGTTACAAGCAAAACATAAGGAGAGTACAACAGACTAGTTTCAGTTTCAATTCTCAGCAGAGACCCAAGAGCTCAGCACAGAGCTTAATACAGAGCTTAAAGAGAAACTCCTCTATACAGGGCAACTAAACTAAGCCTAAACCATGCCCAGACTCCAAGCCGTCTCTCATGGCCCCACACAAACAAATACTATGTTTCAGCTATTCAAATAGTCCTCAATGGCTGACCTTGTTATGCCTATTCATTGGCTAACCTTGTTACCATGTCTCTCCAAACAGTCCCCATTGGCTGATCTATTCCAGTCTATGATTATTCATACTCTGACAATTGTCACTTATTTTTTAGGACCAGATGGACCAAATCTCCCAGATGGTTTTCGTAGGAACTTTTTGGATCTTGGTTTAAAACTTTAATACATCTAGGAACTTATTTGGCTTTGCTCTTATACCTGGATAGTTGCCTCTCTTCCTTCCTTTCTTCTCTTAAAGGTAAAGGTAAAGGTTCCCCTCGCACACATGTGCTAGTCATTCCCTACTCTAGGGGGCAGTGTTCATCTCCGTTTCGAAGCTGAAGAGCCAGCGGCTGTCTGAAGACGTCTCCATGGTCATGTGACCGGCATGACTCAATATCAAAGGTGCACAGAATGCTGTTACCTTCCCACCAAAGGTGGTCTCTATTTTTCTACTTACATTTTTTAATGTGCTTTCGAACTGCTAGGTTGGCAGAAGCTGGGACAAGTAACAGGAGTTCACCCCGTTACGTGGCACTAGGGATTCGAACCGCCAAACTGCCGACCTTTTGATCGACAAGCTCAGCGTCTTAGCCACTGAGCCATTGCATCCCTCTTTCTTCTCTTACTAACCTCTAAATCCCAGATGTCTGGATTATAATTCTTGTCATTCCCAGATTGAATACCCATCAGAATTATGTGTATTTTTAGCCCTGAGGTTGTAACAGGAAAATTTGTTCAGAATAGATGATGATGATGATGATGATAATGATAATGATAATGATGATGATGTTCTACTTTTCTTCCACAAGGTCAAGATGGCATAGCTAAGAGGTCTTCCCTTAATTCTGTTCCCCAAATCATCTCTATAAAGTAAACTGGTCTGAGAGAGATTACCTAAAATAAGTACTAAAATAGGCACTTAATCCTAGATCTTCCTAGTCTTCCTGGTTCTATTCCATCTCATTCATTCATTCATTCATTCATTCATTCATGCATGCATGCATGCATGCATTGTTGATGGGGCATAGTGGCTTAGCAGTTAAAGATGCTGAGCTTGTCAAATGAAAAGCTGACAGCCCAGGTTTGAGATCCAAGTGCCGAATGACTGGATGAGCTTCTGTTACTTGCTCAGCCCCTGCCCATCTAGCATTTTTTAAAACATGCAAATGCAAGTAGATAAATAGGCACCACTTTGGTAGTAAGGTAACAATGTTCCATGCACCTCAGCAAGTAGTCATGGTACAGAAATGTCTTCAGACAACTCTGGCTCCTTCGACTAAGAAACAGAGATGAACACCGTCCCTGAAATTGGAAACAACTGGACGGGAAACCTTTACCTTTACTTTATGTATTAAATTTATATGCTGTCCATCTCACTGTAAGCCATCTTTGAGCATGCAATAAAAATATATTTCAGAACAGTTTTGCTAAACTGAGGTGAATACAATTTAAAATATGGGAGGAAAGGATCATTTTGGAATACTATTAAATTGTACCATTTATAATATTGCTTGCTTTATTCTGCTCTGCCCACTGTGAGTTGTTTATAATGTCATTACTATTTCTGTGGCTGCCTATAGAGGCTTTCCTTTTTCTGTGAGACTAAAATAAACATTTTGAATTGCTTTGCAATTTCAGGTCATGACTTCTGACCCCACTGCAAGGTTTTTCCAATCCTCTTTGCAGTTTGATACAACTTTGTGTATTTTGTCCAGCCAAAAAAAAAAAGTTCATTTCAAAAACAAAGTTTTTCAGTTGAATGTCAAATGCACTAGTTCAGCAGCTCATTTGTTGCCGGCTCATTTCTCATTTTTTTTTTTTTTAAATTTGATTTATATGCCGCCCTTCTCCGAAGACTCAGGGCGGCTTACAATATGCT
>JANHFK010007081.1:163392-168392 GCA_036250565.1 Sibynophis collaris
TCCCCCTACATGTCCTCCTTTTCGATATTTGAAGACTAATCTGTAAATCTCCATATTCGATTGATGCCGAACCGATCGATTGTGTGTAATGTGATGTATTTGTATTTGACATGACAATTCGTCAAGGCTCAGTACAGTGCGGTGAGATGTGATTATGAGACGCATGCACTCCGCACAGGAGAATTGTTCTGAGAGAGTGCACCGCACGCAAGAATGCGCCATGTGCAAGTGGCTTTGTTTACACTGAATAATTTTTTTTAAAATTTACGATATATTTTTTTCTTCAATTTATTTGTGTCCTCCTTCTCGTTGTAAAAACGTTGGTCACCTTACTGGAATGGAAAACTTCTGTTTGAGATATTGTCTGTACTGATGTGATCTCTGGATTGCTGTCTTTTAACTATCTTGTTGAAATTAATTTTATTAATTTGAAATTCATTTATTGTACTTGTGTTTGCTCATTTTTATGATGGCATCAGACAGCATGAAAATTTAATTGATTAATTAATTAATTAATTAATAAGAATTATTTAGAATCTTCAGACAACAGCTCAGTTTTATTATAATTCTACAGCAGGGGTTAAGAACTATGGCCCTTTTATGACCTATGGACCAATTCCCAGAATTCCATGAGCCAGCATGGTTGGCTCAGGAATTCTGGAAGTTGAAGTGCACAAGTCATAAAGGGGCCATAGTTCCCCACTTCTGCCCTACAGCTTATCTGTTCCTTATCCCATTTCTTTTTTAGCATAGCTTTTGTGAAGAAAATGATTTTTTCTATTTTTTGGTGTTATATACCCATACAACATAATGGTTGGTTTTAACTGTGCACTGGAGTCATCCATGTTCTGAAACCTGAAAGTCCCTGCATGCTTCTGGGCAATTATGTGGGTCCTCAGAAAACCTAGAGCCAATCCAAAATGGGTCTTTGCATTGAATGGAGACAGCTCCAGTGATTCAGCTTTTGAGAATGTTGTAGAAAAGCAGACACTGTGTCTACAAAAAGCAAAACAAAACTACTTTTTTTCTGGAATTGAGTTGAGCAATTGACAGATTTATCTTCTAATCACAGAAAACAGTTCATCAAGGAATATCTAATTACAGTGCTTTGAATGAGGAATGCTTGCCAGCAGTACTTGCAGAAAGAGATTAGGTTTTATATAAAACCAAACTTAGTTATAGGTCCTAAAGCATCTGAATTCAAAAGAATCTACACACATAGATCTTGTACCTGTTTTTCTATCAGTGGTGGGGCTTCTTACCAAATGGCTACTCAGCTCAGCAATTGTCATAAACATTTGCCACTAAATAATGGCAGAATTAATGCTAACGACAAATATTTTGATACTCAGAAATGTATTGCAACCTAAATTGTTATTTGTTAGTTAAAACTTACAATACATGAAATATTTTATTTTACTTTTATTTCTTTACTTTTGAGCTAACTTCTTCCTAGAAAATGTCTTCATCTATTTGTTATTTCATGTATTTCATGAATCAAGGATTACCAAGATGATTTACAATGATTAAAAAAAAAAGTATTGTGCAAAGGAATAGTAAAAAAAATTGAAATTTAAAAATAGAAGGGAATGAATGAATTCAATGTGTGATTCCATATCTTCTTACTTGAAAGAAAGTCCCACTTCAAAATATTTTATTTTAAAATATTTTTAAAAATATTTTAAAATTCTAAATCTGTTTGCACTGTTGAATTAAATGAAAAGCCATTTAGATCATGTAATTTAAAATATTTTGCATAACTAAACCCAACATTTTCTTGTTTAATTGTAATAATGAGAATTCCACAATTGGCATGCCAATTTAAAAAAAAGTGTTCCAATTAACCTTAACTTTTTCTTTTTTCTTTAAAAAAAAGGCTACATTTTGTTAATACTTTACTGGAAAGTCAGGATGGTTTGTTTTATATGCAAAACCTATTTCTGTCTTGAATGCACTTATACTTCAAAATATGTACATAGATGACCTGTTTATGAAAAGAATTTACCTTTAATGTAAATGAATTTGGACACAATATATGTTTAAAACATACTAGACAAGAAAAAAAAGCTATAGACGATTATCTTTCTCCTTCTGCATTATTTTAAAATAAGTCAGGTTGGAATTAGAAGTTACAAATTATTGATTGAAGCTGTTAGCTCCATAATGAATTTTTATGAAGTAAATAAAAATTGCCTGCAAGTAGTAGTTAAAATTTGATTTGAATTAATGCAGTCCAAATGGCAGATCAGGAACATTCACAAGCTGAGTTAAAGGAAAGAAAAGTACTAATTCTAAATTAGTGCTATGTATGCCACAGACGGGCAAATCTGCTTTCATTAACAATTGGTATTATTCATGATTAGCCAAAAATAGTTACGAAATCACTGTTTCTTCATGAGTCTAAAACACTTGTTTCAACCTCTGTATTCAAGATGGCTTGGCTCTGGTTTTATAATATTACTCAAGTGCCCGAGGCACTGGTTTTGTTCAAATTTTGCAAGATGTGTGAAGTGTGTGGTAAAACTGACTGACTCTGGGTATATTAATGCTGAGGTATTTATCATTTAATGTTTCTGTAGTCACCAAAGCTAAACAATTCCTGGCCTGTACATGATGATTCAGTGGCTTGTTTCAGCTTAATGGCAGAATTGGAAAATATTAAATTACAAGAAAACATGTGGTGCCATGTGCATTTATGTTTATTATGCAGCTGCTAAAGGCAAAAGAAGGCATGTCACAAGTCCCATTGACAGTTTTGGGTTGGATCCAGATTAAGTTAGTCATGCTTTGCTCCTGTTAAAATCAGTGGGACAAGTTAGTCGTGACTGGCTCAATCTGGGTCTAACCTGTTACTACTGTATCCACCCAGGGATATTTCAGTTAGAAGAAAAGGGATTAAAATATGAAGTGTTTTTCAGATCTATGGAGTTCTCTGAATGACAGATTCTTATATTCATTTGGAAATAGCTTCTATGACACCCTTCCATATTTACAGAAATGGGTTGCAGTCCATAACAGTTTTATACTCAGAAGGAAATTATGTTTGCGACACAATTTATATATTGTACTGACCTCACTGATGAAGTGACAAGGGATTGAGCAAAGATCTGCCCCTTTGGCAGCTGAACTTGCTTCAGTGTGAGCTTCAGGTACACATATTAGCCTTCTTATGTACTGTTGCTTTAAATAGTGTGAAAAAATTGTTACATTATAGTTGGATATACTGAATGCTTTGTCTTCCTTGCTTTTTACAGGTCTTGAAATATTAAATGAATATCAAGCTCAGTAAATTTACTGTTCTGCTTTCATCTAGTTGGTAGACATATTCTCATAGCATAATAAAACTAATACTAAAGGTTGTATCCTTCCCTCAGTTATATTATTTTAAAGCTGGTTTTAAAACCACTGTTGGGTTTTTCTCAAATTCTGATTCTAGTCACAATAAGTCCTAAATAGTTGTCTTTAATATAGATTGAACAAGATAAATGATTCAACAGCCTTTCTCAACAGGATGTGTAACTAAAATGCAAAAACTTCCATTATACATTTTTGTTTCTGGTTATTGTTTCTCCATTGTCTTTCTTTTGTTTTTGTTTTGCTTTACATGGAATTTTAGTAGAAGTCTGGGGATGAGTTAATATCATATTTACCTCCAGAACACATTAAATCAAGTTGTGTACTGAAAGTTCCCATATGTTTTCCATTAAAATATTTAAAGTTCTTTGTCATTACAATGCAGATTATATTGTGAAATGGTAAAGCTTACTTTATTAGTCTAAAAAGTAACATTTACTGATTAGAGGGTTTGGAAATTCTGGCTATGTACATCACATCCCTACTGGGAAAGTGTTTTGCCTTGTGATTAAAAGGCTATTTTAATAGAAGGATAGTGATTTCAGTGAAATTACACCAGGAATCAATTTGGCCTTGAGTTGTTATTAAGCCAAATGAAAAGAAACAAAGATAAAAAGGATCCAATTATCACTTGCATTCGGGTAGTACTATTGAAATCAACCGAATAACTTTCAAGTAATTGTTCACTTAGTTGCCCTGGAGTCAGCTCACAGAGGCCTTAAAAATGTTGTAGCCTTTTGCCATGATCCAAAGATCTGAAACTGCACACACGAGAGGCAGTTTATGGACAATCTTGCACTGCAGTGCTAAGTTCTTTCTCCTACAAGTATAAAGAGGAATTTGCTAGTTTGGGATTGGGGACTGCTGCTGCAAAAATAGAAGGCTAAGACCAGCACAGCACAGCACAGCACTGATCTGGCATGTGTGGCCTTGGGGGATTGCAGTTTATGATTATATGCCTGGCAAAGTGAAAAGCATCTAAGTTGACTGAAATCTGTGGGGTGTAAGCACAAAACTATGCATGAATATCCTCTTGTTTAAAATTGAATTTAGGAGAATGTCTCTGCAGTGCACAAGGAATTGGTAGACGTTTACTTTTTGTAGGGTTTGCATGGATTTTCAGAGCAAATGGTATTAATAGAAATAGCGCATTTGGAGTAGCATTTAGTAATAAAGTCACTGAATCAGAGCTCTAAGATATTCTGAAAGTGTTTAAAGTATTTTAAACATGCATTACATTAGAACATGCATTATGAAAACTTGTTAATTTTTTAAAGCGAATTATTTGTGATTTGTGATTCATAAATAATTGCAAGCTTCTTGAGATGAATATATAGCATTATTTTTTCAGTCCCTATCATGGATAGAGTATTTGTGTAGTTCCGTTGTGCAGTTTTTCTCTGCCTGCTAATGATTTTCAGTTTCGCCTTCCTTTCAAACTTACTTTCTTATGGGCCAATAGTGTCTTAAGAAGGAGACGAGTGAGACAACAACTCCTTGAGAAAAGAATTCTTGTAGAAACATAGGCATTTTCAGATTTGCATTGATTTCCATGTTAAGTTCTTGCTGAAAGAGGGATCGTTTTCAAACTAAATGCACACAACTAGAGTCCTAGTCCAACTCACTGAAATGAAACAAGGCAGAAT
>JANHFK010007081.1:170892-175718 GCA_036250565.1 Sibynophis collaris
AACATTTATTTATTTATTAAACGTATATGCTGCCCATCTTACTTGAAGACCGACTGTGCAGATATCCTCAAAGTAAGGTACACCATAATTGTTGAGACAACCAAAGGCCAAACTGAATATGTTAGTTTTAGTAAACTATGTATAAAAATTTATTAAAACACATACTTGCCTATTTACCTTGCAGAGAGAGAAAGGCAGAGAGAGCATTTCTCTCTCTGTTCCATAAGCACATGACAAATGGGAAAGAAAATCTATCATCCTTCTTCTATAGTTTGGCATCTTGAAGTTTATTTTACCTCAGGCCAGAGATCTGCTACTGTAAGCCAACACTTATAGCAGGCAACTTCTATATGCCTTTTAGAAGTTTTTTCCTCAAATTTGCTTCCAGCATTGTTTTTAAAATATAGAGTATAGGAATAAATATTAATCTGTGAGTCATTATAGTAATTTTTGACATAATTCAATGATTGTATATTTCATGATTCTTTTTGGAGATTTTTAAGGCCTTTGGGGCAACAAAAAGTTGTGTATTCTTGCTGCAAATGAGGTGGACTAAGGGGAAGCTGTTTAATGGAGTCAAACTAGCAGACAGGCTTTGTCCTTTTCTTCAGCACACTTCCAGTCCTCTTTTTACATACATTAAGAACCAAGTGTTTGCTTAACAAACATGTATACATCTATTCTGACCCTGAATTACACAGCCTTCCTTTTTTAACTCTTAGGATAACACATAAATGTATATCTTGCTCCAAGATGAAATATAAGGATATATCTGAACTTCATGCATATGCATTTCTTTGTTTCCATTATAGTGTACAGTTTGAGGTTAATTCTTTATTCACTTCCCTCATCCAATATCTTTTTGAAACCCCACTCCCCTATAAGCAAATGTTTGCTATGTAGTGTTGGCCTAACTAGAAATAAATACCACTGCCTAAATGAAACTTTTGATGACAGGATGCCCCTGAGCTGGCAAACCACTGGAGCATATATAGTAGCTCTAAGTCTCACAGGTTGTAAAAATTCAAAGTGTATCTAAGGTCCTAATACAATTTATGCTCAAAAGTACATTGCAGGGTAAATAATTTTGGTAGAAATGAAAGTGATATTGGGGCCTGAATCATATGCATTGTAAATACATTGATCCAATGTTGTAATAGTTGTTACTTCTAGGAAAATGTCAAAACTTCCTTTAATGTCGCCTTTAGTTTGCCCCAGATAAGCACATATTTGGTTTTATTATAATGTGGGGTCAAAAATGAAAGTAGGTTTATATACCGGTATGTGTTTACATATATTTGCAAATGCATCCATAAATACAGTGTCCTCTAAGTTTAGGATATGTCAGATGTTTAGAGACCAAGTATGTGACAATACAAAAATCTAACAAACATATAAGCACTCTGTGCAAATTCTTTGAAAATGTGTTATGGAATTACATGAATTCCTCTTTTCATAAAATTAAAGCAGACACCCCTTTTTCTAGTATGTTCGTAAGTTGCTCCCAGCTGTTTTTTTCATGGCATTGCTGAAACAATCAGTTCATTTTGCATTTTCCCATAGCAAAGTGAAGTTGCTATGTATGAACATGTATAGGGAGAAAGCCAGAAGGAGGTGGATGAATTTGGAAAAAAGAAGTGACTGCTTTAATAATTTGAGATGTACTGTTCCAAGCAAGGTCCTTTACACTTTTGGGGTGGTGGTGAGGAGATTTGGATAGTTCTAACACACATACCTCTTTCTGAAGTACACCACATTATAGATATTTAAGTATATTTTACTCCAGGTATGTGTGTGGGAGATAGGAATGTCTCTTTCCCCTCAAGCTGCAATTGAGCATGAACAATTGTCCTGTTTAAAGTTATTATTCATAACATTTTACCCCGTCTTTCCTCCACACAATGTATGCAAAGCACACGCCTTTTTCCAAGTTAAATCCAGCAAAACTTCCTAATACTTTGCTGGTTTTGTATTCAGTATATACAGTATCTTGACTAGAGAGCCAATTTGGTGTAGAGGTTAATGCATCAAGCTAGAAATCAGAAGTCTGTAAGGTCTAGTTTTGCCTTAGGCACAGAACTGGGGCCAGTTATAGTTTCCTCAGAAATGACTGCAGTTAAGATGATGATGACATATTTAATACATTTTGATATGTTTTCTATAAAAGCAATGAAGTTTTTATATATTCTTATTCATGACACTTGTTTAAGAACTGAAGAATCAAAGTTTACTATGTCCATGCTGCAAAATTAGATTACTACTAGATCAGAAAACTCTGTGTGCTACTTCATAGTCATCTAGGTCTAGTGTCATCTGGATTTTTATTTGGTAATTAAAAAAAATCAGAAAGGTGTTTCTAGAACACATGAGGAGCCTTTATTAATCATACAACAGCAAACTAGAGGTACAAGTTTGAGCAAGTTACATACAGAAGAATATCATTGCCGTCTTGCATTGTTATCTCCTGGAAACTAATATTTAAGCTATGCTCCCCATAATTCCAAAAGTAGAAATTACCCATCAAGACGAGGAGCCATGGATAGCACTATTCTATGTAATTTGTTAGTTCTTTTTAAAAAACCAAACATTGATGTCCCACAACACATCCAGTTGTGGGAATTTCACAATAATTATGTGCTTTGTGAAGAAATAATTTATAGAAGAGTAAGTTAGAACCTAGGAACTGCAGTAAGAGGTTCTCCAAATTTTGTGTATGTATATTATGTAGCAATTCAATGCATCAGATTCTGCAAAACAATATGTGAGAGTATTTTTGCATAGGTTTCAATTGTATTGCTATTTTAAATTATAATGAAGTTTTCAAGGTGTTGCTAAGAAAATGGGTTCCAAAAATAGTTATGCTAAAAGTGCATGGATCCAGCAAATGGACATCATTATCTCCACTAAACTCTAATGTGATTCACTTCAAATAGAATAGGATTAAGCTACTCAAATCCTCAGAGTAAGGATTTTATATATTACAATCAGTTCTATACTTTTCATTTAATTAATGTACTCTCCCACTGTTCCATGAAAAATCTAAACCAGTTAAAACAGAAATAAAGCATATAGTAATTAAAAACATATTATTAAAGTAGTCAGGTACCCAGCTCAGCAAGAAGTAAGCCTGTAACATCAAAGACCCGCCTGAATAAAAACGGTCTTGCCTGACTGTAGAAAAATAATAGAGAGTGAGCTTACTTGGTTTTTGTTGGCAGGCAATTCCACAACTTGGATCAGCTACCAAGAATACCTTTAGAACCAAATATAGCTAAAAGAATTTCACTTGTCATTGGTTATAGCATTCATTTTTACGTTTCCATTCCTTTGATTTTGAAGATCATAATGAATAAGGGGAACTTAAAAAAATCCTTTTGAGGCACAATCTTGGAGCCTCCAATTACAAAAAGCCAATGCAAATTGACATGGACTCCCAGACAAATATTTATTATTCAGTTTTAAAAGTGCTCTGTGTAGCCACTTTAAGCACATAAATAAAAGATTACCAATTCAGTTTCATATATAGGCCAGCAGAGTTCCAAAAAGTGATTGTTTATGAATTTAGAAATCCCAAATAGTTACCAGAGGCAGATGTCCTGAACGTGTCCCAAGGACACATGTGGCTTCTGAAAACTTTGGATGTGGCCCCCAAGGACATCCACCCAACATATAGAATGAGACAAAAGGGGAAATTATTCAATCTATGATCAGTAAAGTCACATTAACTTTATTAATTTTGATTAAATGAACTCAGATATAGTTATCTTCTTCCTCTTTATTTTTTATGTCCTGGCATGACATTCAAAATATAGTCTAGGAAAAGTTATGCAGCCTTGTTTTTAATTGATTCAAGCTAGGGAAGGTTGTCACATGTTGTAGCTATTGAGTTTCATGAAATGAATGGTGCAAATGCTACTTCTTTTTTCTGCCCTGACAATCAGTTCTGCCTGGACTTTCTAAATTTTAGTGTTATGAGAGAAGAATGAAGTGTTTGTTTTGTTTACCAACAGTCTTCATATGACGTTTTATAATAAAGTTCTCTACCATGTACTCCCATACAGCACAAGTCTATAAATGTCTTTTCCAAGATACCCCATTATATTCAGTGGGACCTTTTCCCAGGAATATAAGATTGTAGCTGTGCTTTACATTTATTCCAATTTTGTATTATGTAGATGTGTTGTTTTATGAATCTGAAATGAGATGTAATGGCAAACTTTGCAGGGCACAAGGCATCATAATAATATATATTAGATCAGTGTGAGGTGGACAGGATTTGCTTTGTTGAGATGTGGGGTTGACATGCTTCTCTTCCTTAATGTGATTCATGTGGCACAAAGTATTTCTTCCAGCCCTTCTCTGACACACTACTGTGTAGAGGCATGGGGTCATGTTATTTGACAAACTTGTTTTGAGGGAATGCTTCTTACAAAACTTTGTCGAAGTGAAACATCTTTTCACAGAATTGCTCGGTCATATGATTTATCCACAGAAATGCAAAAATGAAGAAAAGCAGCAATGTAATTGTTTAAGTTGCTAGAATAAAGCAGAAATGATATACCCGAAAGCTGATTAAGTTACATCTGCTTAATAATTGCCTTCAGTATAAGCAGGGGTGAAATCCAGCAGGTTCTGACAGGTTCTGGAGAACCGGTAGCGGAAATTTTGAGCAGTTCAGAGAAACGGTAAATACCACCTCTGGCTGGCCTCAGAGTGGGGTGGTAATGGAGATTTTGCAATATCCTTCTCCCAGGAATGGGTATTTTGCAGTATCCTTCCCCTGGAGTGGGGTGGGAATGGAGATTTTGCAATATCCTTCTCCTGGA
>JANHFK010007081.1:186681-199413 GCA_036250565.1 Sibynophis collaris
GTATTAGATGTCTTTTAATTATGACTGTAAGCCGCCCTGAGTCCCGCAAGGGAGAAGGGCGGGGTATAAATTTAATACATTAATTAATTAATTAAATGCTGAATACTTGAAATAATAATATTCTTATACACATACCAACACCCATACCAAAAAAATCTTTTTTTAAAAAAAGGTGTTTAATAAAGTAAACAAAAGCAACAACAAAACAAAACGAAAGAAGAAGAATGCATGTACATACATAAATATGTTTTGCACTAGAGCAGCGCCTCCAACTTTTTGGACACCAGAGACCTGTTCTGTGGAGAAAGGTTTTTCTGTGGACCAGAGGGTGTGTAATTTTACATGCTGCCTGTATCCTGCAGATGGGGCTTTGCTTGTTTGCTCAGCCCGGTTTCTGGCATGCTGCGGCCCAGTGCCAGTCCACAAACCAAAGGTTGGGGATCCCTGCATTAGAGGGAATATTAAAATGAAACCATGCTTATATAAACCACTTTCTGTATTCTAGAATTTGTCAAAAGAAAGAAAGACAGAAAGAAACGACTCCTTTGCTGTCTGAAAAGGAAAAGAATCCCCCAAAATTCAGGATGACTTATTGTAAATTTAGTGAATTTGTGAGATTTTAGTCTTAAATAGAAAAGGAAACTGTATCTATTTCTCTGAATATTATAGGCCTGGTGCAGTGATGGCAAACCTATAGCACGAGTGCCATAGGTGGCACACAGAGCCATATTGGTGGGCACACAAGCATTGCCCTAGCTCAGCTGCAGCATGCATGCATGCATCAGCCAGCTGATTTTTGGGCTTTCTGGGCCCATTGGAAGTCGGGAAACAGGCTGTTTCTGGCCTCTGGAGGGCCGCCAGGGAGGTGGGGAAGGTCCGTGTTTTGCTCTCCCCAGGCTCCTGAGGCTTTCTAGGAGCCTGGGGAGGGTGAAAACGGCCTTCCCCACCCCCCAGAGTCCCTCCGGAGGCTGGAAATGGCTGGGGGTGGGGCGCATTGAATTATGGATGTGGGCACACACACGTGCGTCCCACCCATGCTCCTCCTGTTTTTGGCACGTGACAGCAAAAAGATTAGCCATCACTGGCCTAGTGCTTCTTTAGTTGTGAGTATACACAAAACCCATTAATATTTACTCCATTGAATGTTCTTATGATTGTTCCACATTCCCTTGGTTAATCTTGTGTGCTTGCTTCCAGGTTAATGTATATCATATACAAAATACACAAGAAAAAGCCTGACAATGTAATACAATTAGTGTAATTACTTCATATAACAATAATATTTGGCACGAGTTTCAGAGTTTTCCAAATTTACAGGAGTATCTTTATCTTCTCTATGAAAGTTGGACTGTCTGCTTTTCTGTCATGGTATATGTTTGTTTTTTCATCATTAGAAGTGGCCTGCTTTTAATTTTTCCAGCTGGTTATAATGGTTAGGATTTTAGAACAAAGGGAAGGAACACCTCTTGGTATCTGTTTACAAAATGCAAATAAATGCAGGCAAAGAAGCAGTTTACATTCAAAGAAAACAAAACAGAACTTAGAATTTGTGATGGAGAAAAAAAACAGTCACTGTTTTGATACACATTAAGTGATGTTTGATATCGTCTTATCAATACAATTAAAAACTTCTTTGATGGAAAATAAGACACACATTTTGTATAACTATTTATAACTAGACATATAGCTACAATGAATGGCAAACAGAATTTTTTTTGTGTGCAAATAAATGCTAGTATTGTAAAAAACATCTAGCTGAAGTGCATTGGTAAGCAACAGCCAGGGAACTCCTAATCATCTTTAACTAAAAAAAAAAAAAAATCTATAGGAAGTTAAAATAATGTAAAGCAAAGTAAGGTAAATTTCCTTTGTAAGGAATTTTCTGGACATCTGAGAAACCATATGCATGCTTTGGAATTAAACATATTGAATTTTGGGTTGAGGATTGCCTCTCTTTCCTCCCACCCTCTATGAACAGGTACACTATTTGTGACTGCCTACCATATGTTCACAAAGCCCAAAAGTCTGATAATCCTATTTCAGATTGAGAAGCACATTTTGTATTGGATGAAATTATAGTTCCTTAAATGATGAAGTTCATTGCTTAAATTTTCTTTTGTACTTGATGTTGTCTATGGAAATGCAGGTGATTCTCGCTATCATGGTTGCAGTTGTGGCTTGAATTTCAATTGTAAGTCCTGCTGGTCATAAGCTCAGGCATTCACATGACCAGACCCAATTTTATGATTATATTTACAGTGGTCATTAAACAAATCCAAATCATGTTATGAAGTATAAGTGCAAAAACCACTGTATTTTGACAAAAAAGACAGCAAATCATGGAAATCGAACTGTAGGATATGATCAGAAATGTGAGCCAGTTGCTAAGAGCCAAAAATGTAATAGTGTAACAGTGTGGGGGTGGGACATTTTACAATAAACAAAAATGAATAAAGTACCCTTTCCAAAGCCCCTGTAACACTGAAGTGTTATTAAATGACTGGTCATAAGTCAAGGATTTCCTGGATGTAGCTAGTTATATAGAATAAGATAACTGTTGATGTTCTCTAGTATGGCAATTTAATATCTTTCTCAGAGAAGACCAAGAAGCCAATATTTAATTAAAATGCATGTTTATTTTTAAGACCATTAGGAGTTTTCCATCTTTCTAGTATAGAAAGTGATTGATGTCATTTATTGGGTGCATTTCAGTTGTTGTTCCAATTCTCTAAAGTTTCCAACTCATAAAACACTTTGCTTTTGTAACAACAAATAATCTATTTAACAATTAAATGCTATAAAAATTTGGGTTAATAATGTCACAAACACAAACAGCACACATACATCCAAAGCAAAACAAAAAAAAATACTCTATGTAACTATTTTAAGAGGTTCACCTAATCTCTTAATTTCTGTAACTATAATTTTAGCAAGCAATTTATTTGTTTTCACCTGCCTAGAAAGAAGCTAGTATGCAAAGCCACAAATTTCTTGCACATTTAAAGATGAGCTTGGGAAGGAACACATGGAAGCAAAACAAAACAGCCAGCAGACAGTACATAATTCCCCTTCTCTATCACTCCATGCCATACTCTGCTTTGCGGGCATCCTGATCATTCAAGACAATACCAAATGTATTTGATATTTATATAATTATATCTATGTGCACTTTCAAGAACAAATCCTCAAATAAGTGATTTGCATAATAAGACATTAACAATAAATAAATGTTATCATTTACAACAGGGGTGCATTTTTCCTCTGTGGCTAATGAACCTTGAAAAGGTAAAACCAGTGTATTTTCTGACTGCTCCTGGCAAGTAGCAATCAGAGAATACACTGGTTTTATCTTTTCAAGGTTCAAAGTAACAGAGGAAAAGCATAGAGGTTTAATATTCCTGGCAAAAGAAAGAGTTTAAGTTTCCTTATATGATACTCTGTATTTGAAATTCAGAATATCAGACCTTGCAAAGTTCAAGTTATATACAAGTGAAAAGGTATAAAGTATTTTTGTGTAAAGTTGTAGAAAGTTTAAAATGCAGTAGTTTTATTTCTAAAATATATAATTGGTATTCTTGAAGATAAATAAAATGTTAAAACATACATTTACGCTGCATTGTAAAAATGAAAGTGTCTGGATTTGAACAGCCATCAGCTCTTAGAATCTGTTCAAAGTCTTTCTGCATTTTATAGTACAGATTTTCTATTGTGAATATGGTGATCTTATGAGAATAGCTGAGAGGATGAAAATTGGATTTTTATGTTTATGCAGTAGTTGCTCCTTATTCTAATTTATTAGTTAACATTGCCAAGCATGCCTAGTTTATTTAAAACTGAAACTCTTTTGGATTATTTATAATTCTTAAATGAAACGGATCAACAATAATTAGGAATAGAGGATGTGCTTTGCAATTTTTAGCCTTGGCATATTATTTTGATATTTCAGTTGCTGTGAAGCAACACTAAATAGTCTCGTTTCCCGCCTAGTTAAACAGTTTGCATCTTGCAGGCTTTGTTTTTGCTGAAGCTGTAAAACTTCCTTTTTCAAATACTGCGTTGTAGCTGCACATTGTGGCTACGTTGCTGACAAAATGTCTCAGCATCACTCTTAACATGAGCAGTCATTTTGAGCATGAAATGGTTTAGCTAATGATTTATCTCTTGCACTGCTGTGCTTGGGGCAGCTGTATGATTGGCCTCTTTAGCAAGTCAAGTAATTTCTTTAACAAAATGTTAACGCACAGATGGGCCGTAAGCTGTCAGTTAACTATTATTGTATGCACATCTGCTTGCTTTCAATGTACTGCCTGATGTATTCAGCCACTTACTTAGCTGCAGACCTCTGAAAAGCACAGCCTGCTCTGATTGCCAAATAAAATGTTCATTTGTCTCTTCTTCTTATTGTTTTGTTTTGGGAACACATGTCAGCAGCTCAATTACCCAGTTCATTAACAGCTCCCAATAGTCATGCCGGCCAGCCCATGATAAGGGGAGTGATGGTAGCACATATGGACAATAATAGCCAGTCTCTAGGCAATTGTAAATAAAAATCACTCTCAGCCTTTCTCTTTCGCTTCAACTACAGTTTTGTTTCTGTCCCTTTCTTATAAGGTACATTGATTGGTCGAAGGCCATTTCTCAAGAAATATTATGTTAGAGTTACAACTAAATCAACTCTTTTATACCATTCATTAGCTTGCCAGGCTCAAAGCTTAGAGTTCTTAATTATTACCCTTTTTGTATGAGGTTCTGATAAATGAACAATGGCTTCCTGAATAAGACATTACATAAAATCAATATTAACTCTCTTACTTTCTCCCTATGGTACTTTAGCAAATAGATGTATGTAAACACTTGGAAGTTGTAAGTTTGATCTTTTATAAATGGTAAACAGTGGACATTTTTGCTACAGTTGTCTGTTTACTTTTTTGGGAGTAAACTTCACTCAATCCAGAGGGGCTTACTTCAGTGTGGCTGTGTATTCAGTTGCACTTCAGAATTTTCACAGAGAGAATAAGAGATTGATAAAAAGACAGAAAGTTATGCTTGCAATAGAGAAGATGGTATTTCTAACAGTGAAATCGAACAAATTGTGTTTAATTATACATTCTAGCATGCATTTTTAAGCTAAAGCATTTATTATCATGCCATTGGCCTTGACAAAATTAAATGCAGTTCTTGTTCTTTTGATTTAGATATTATGATTAAAAGCATTGGAGGCAGTGTTTGAGATTTGAGATACTACATTAAAACATTGTTCTCCTCCTCTTTGATTGTTATCCATTTTTAGCTAAATGGGCACTTAAAAAGAGCTTAAAAAGAATAGAATGAAACAAATCTGCTTTCCCCTGTCCTGCTTTTAAGCCACAGCTTAAAACAGAGCAATAGGTACAGATATAACTCATTAAAGAGATCGGACAGAGGTGCGGAGAATATTTGCTTGTTGGCCTTTGGAAACCTGTTCAGCTGTATTAAGCAATGTATAGTATTTCACACCATGAAATAGGAAATGTCTGCTGTTTGACCATTTTGTGGTGAAAAGACCCAGGGGAAACTACAATACTGATTGCAAACTATATTCAATTCCTAGTAGAGTCTATGACGTTTTATTACTTGAATGCTAGAAGATTTTTATAAGCTCTGTTTCATGTAGCATATTTTCCCCCAAATAGTCATTATACTACCTTGTCTAGAGAGGTTATCTTGGATCATTGTGGGGAAAGATGATTTGCCATTGTCTTTTTCCTATGGCTAAGAAAAAGAGACTGGACCAAAGTCATCCAATTGGCATCATGCCTAAGGCAGCACTAGAACCCATGGTTGTTGATTTCTACTATGGTGACTTTAACAATCATGCCAAATAAGCAAATACTTTTAACTAGTAAAATAGATTTAATGTTGTTTTATTTCATTCACTTTAGTAAAAGTAATTTACAAAATACTTTTGTATTTTGAAGTTTGGCATAACAATTCCTGCTCCTTCTCATTTAATACCAGCTTCCTGATAGAGGTATATACTATCTCAGAAAGCACCAAAGCTTTGTGGTAAATTAGATCCTTTGCATGAAAAGAATTCCAGCTTTAGATTCCAACATTTCCAAATACCGGTACATTTGAAAGAATCTTTGCTTGAAAGTTTTCCAGACACTGTTAGCAACACCAACTTCATGGATAAATGGTAAGAAAAGCAACTTCCATGCAATCCTGTTTTATTGATATAACACTAACTAAATTGTGGGAAGACTTGGTATATATTACAGAAACTTGGTTAGATAAAGGTGGGATGTTGACAATCAGCTTTCCTGGGTTTGGGGGTCTTTCAGCATCTGTGGCATTGATCTTAAGAGATCTTATAGCAATAGCACTTAAACTTCTCCATAGTGTTTTACAGAATTCTCTGAACAGTTTACAATATCATCATATTGCCCCAACAATCTGGGTCCTCATTTTACTGACCTTGGAAGGATGAAAAACTGAGTCAATCTTGAGCCCATTGGAATCGAATTCCAGACTGTGGGAAGAATAAGCTTGCAGTACTGCATTCTAACCATTGAACTACCAGGGCTGATAAATGTCAAAGACTATGTTGTGAAGGTATTAGTGGACAAATGCCTGCATGTGACATTAGAGCTTTGCGATGTTTCCAGTGTCCAAATATCCATATCAGTTCTTTGATTTAAATGCTGGGTTGGTATTGGAGTTTGTTCTCCTTCTGGTCTTTTATGAGGTTAAATCAATACTTACCACTTACAGTGATCTGGTCTTTAAATGCATGGTAGTTCCAGAGAGTTTATGAAAGATCTAAGAATTTATCAATGCCTCACTTCAAGAGAGGGTACTACCAGAAACTATTAAGGAGATTGTATTTTCCTTATGAGGTCTTCCTTGAAACCTAATAATTTTGGTAACAATCACAACCCTTAGCCTTTTTTAAAGAGTAGGTCATTGAGTGGGCACAGTGGATGCAGCTGCAATGTCTCCTAGAAGAAGCAGATTATTTGGATCTAATAATTTTCAATTAGGGTTCAGACTTGGGCACGAAATAAAGTAGTATTGATTGTCTTGGTTTATGACTTTATCAGGACCTACATAGAGGTAATGCAATCCTAATTCTGTTGGATCTCTTTGCATCTTTCATCATTATTGAATATGTGAGGATTAGGTATTGGAAGCACTGTTTTGCAGAGGTTCATTCATTTCTGAGCAGTCTTCTGTATCTAGAATCAACTGATCTGAGATATTGATCTGAGGATGAACTCTTACAGTACCCTTTTTGGGGCGAGAGATCGAAAAGCATATTTAAGTATATTTTTCATTAGTTCATTAGTTATAATAGCATGCCTCTGGAATTGAAACTAGCCCCACCTATAGTAGGTTCCTGGACGTGAATTAGAATTTATTGTATTATGGATGTTTTGGATGATGTTATTGTATTTTAATTTTCTAAACCACTGACAATCATTGAGAGGTAGGATCTATAAACTACATGAACAAACAAATCAGAGATTCATTTCTTGGCCAGGATGGTTTTACTTGCAAGGATCCAAATAAGATCTCTTTCTGGTTAGGGCGAAGACTATTTCATTCAGATATTAGTTTCTCTCTTCAGTCTTATTCTTATTACTGAAATCAGGATACTTCATCTTAACTGAGTCATATAATCCTGAATCTATAGTTTACTTGAGTGATTTTCCCCAAGAATTCCAAAGATTAGGACAAATGATGATAAGAACATTCCGTAAACTTATTCATATAGTGTGTAAATTGTATTTTGTATATAGTTATCACAAATATATAGATACATATTGTGGTTATCCTTTATTAGTGTTGACTCCTGGCAATTGCCTGGACTAATTCATGAAGGTTTTTTAAAAAAAAGATTTCAGAAGAATTTTACTACTGACTTCTTCCGAGGTCTGAGAGAATCAGAATAGAGCTGGAAGGGACCTTGGAGGTCTTCTAGTTCAGACCCCCTGCTCAAGCAGGAGACCCTATACCACTTCTGACTGGCCAATGTCATCTACCTGGTTTGTGTGGATTAAAACTCATAAACTTCTGATTTCTGGCCTACTGTCTTTAACCACTATGCTAAGATGATCCTATAACAAATGCTTTATATATGTTTAATTTTTTACAATTAATTTCCTATGATATAAAATGTTTTAAATATAGTTTTCTAATTAATTTTCACTATGATCCCTATGTATTATCAATAGGTTTGCTTTAATTCAGAAACTAAAAGAGTACTTCTTCAAGTAATCCTAAAACCACAAATTTGCCTTAAAAATCCAGAGATTCTTGCACCATGCGAACAAGTTTTCAGTTCTTTGCTATAATGTCACCTACTGGCATTTTCAAATTCTGTGAAAGGTGGACATTACCTGCCAGTAAACTTTGTCTGTCCCTTTGTCTATTTGTATTTATCATAATGTTCTTCCAAAAAGCTATACAAAATAATCTCCAATAAAACATAAAATCAAGTCTTGAAAAAAGTACAATAAAATGGGGGAAAAAATGTTGGCTGGAAAATCCTGGGCATTGAGGCATAGTAAAATTGCCAAGTTTGAAAAACACTGTTTTACATCAAAATATTGCAGTCGGTATTATACTTGGCCGGTGAGTGCTTTGCTTAGCTAGAGCCTAGTCTTAATCAAATGTGCAATCATGTACTTGGATTGCTTGACACAATGCACAGGTGGCTACCCACTGACATTAGACCTTCTGAACTTCTCTCCTGCTGCCTCCCATATTCATAAGTAATCTGTACATTCCTCCTAGGATTGTGAGCACTTGGGGAGTTGCTAAGTGTCAGAATTTATCTGTACAATTTTGATTAGACCAGACTTGGCAGGGGTTTATTTTCTTTTTAATGATCTCTTGCTGTGAATCTGAACTTTGAAAGGAGGAGAAGAGAGGAATGAAACAGTAATACTGGTGGGAGGTGACGGTGAGGGTTAGAAGCAGAGAATAAGAGAAAGAAAGGATAGGGAGGAAAAAAGTCAAAGTGGCAATGTCTGTGCTGAGAAATAGAATGATGAGTATCTGCTCTTGAATCTTAATTATGTTAAAGATTCCAGTGGGAATGTTTCCTTAAACGTTTCAACCATAAAAATGTCCAGGCACTAATCTGTTTTCTCATCCCTGCAGTAGCAATAAAATATGCCTCTAGTTTCTTTTTTCCTTCTTTACTTAGCTAGCAGCTGGTGAAACCTTTTGGTTAAGACAAACAAGGATATTTTTTAAAAACAAACAAACAAACAAGCCCTTCCCCTATATATAGCCACTTTGCTTACTGTCTCCTTCTGATTTATTAGAAAGTTCCCAAAGTGAGTCTGTGCCCATTGCAGTCCTTTTTTTCTTTTTCTGGAAGGAGTTTTTCTTAAATACTAAGGTCATATATTTAACATTTTAAAACTTCGCTGATTTCCCTCCAGGGGATAAAAGAAGTTCCAGGTGCTGCAGCCTCTAGAGTGAAGAGACATGGATTAACCCCTACAGAGCATCCAGTTCAACCTTCTCTTACCTCCTCCTCCCCCCCCCCCATTTTCTCATCCACTTCAGTTTTCTTTGTGTCTCCTGCATCCTGCTAGGCAGGTGTCAGAGCCCTGAATGCGGGTAAAAGGCCCTGTTGATGGATACCACAGATGGAGCGTGGAAATTGGTAGAATAGGCCTCAGCCACAGGCCATTTCTAAGGACTCAACAAAAGCTGCCAAATAAGTCAACAAAAATCTTGAAGTTCACAAAGGGAAAGTGTCATTTGTCATTTACTCTGAGCCTGTGAAGGGGTATCAGCCTTGCCTGCAGTCTCTCCTCCCTTGTACCCGAGTAAACATGCTAGAGGTCACTCATGGAGATTTCACTACAAAAAAGGACACTGTAGGTCAGAAAAAGACAACAGATCTGCTCATAGCCTTCAAGTTACTGTATGGAAAAAGATGCATTTGGATTTTAGTAAGTGAAAAATAGTAGGGTTGTTTGAAAGCGTACAAATAAGTCAACTATATGGCTTACAATAATGCTTTCTGACATTTTTTTTCCAAATATCTAAATTTTTGGAATCTAGAAATATATGCTTTCCATATTAGTACATGGCATCATTTAGAAATCCAGAATGTATTCCATGGAAGAGAATATATCTATGATATTTATCTTCATAAATAAATAATATAAATAACTTTTTGCTAGCCAGATTAGTAAAGTTGGTAGATACCTTGTACAGATAGTACTTAAAATTTGCTATATTTCCAGTTAAAAAGTTACACATGCAGTTTCGCAACATGGTTCAAGAGCTTCAATTTTGAATAAAAATCTTTGTAAGATTTTGAGCATCCTGAGGTTAGCCCAGGAATAGCATTACATATATGGTTGCTCTGCTTAGTTGTACATGAAAAAAGCCATTTATTTCAAGTGGAAAGCCAGAAAGCCAGTGATTTGATAAATCCATACAATATATTATATTGGAAGTTGACACATGCTTTTCAAATGGCTGTCGTGCTTTGCTGCTACAATTATTTAAATAAAATAGTTTGCTGACAATAGAAACAATTAAGAGAATGAATGATTATGTGTATTAGTTGTACAATGTTTCTCTAGATATATTTGTTTATGATGTTCCTTAGGGGTTGATATTTGTTAACTGCCAGGAGTATTTTTGAACTGCTGAGGCATACAAGATAGACACACAAGATGCATATTATATGTAATCTAATTCCTATGAAATAGTGCAAATTAGTGTTTAATATTATTAACTTTGATGAAATGTTTTCTGGAACCATCAAACAGGTCACAATGGGATAAAGAACAAATAAGCACTCAATTTAGTTTTAGTTCTTTTAAGAAAAAAACAAACTTCCCTGTTCTTTTGTAGTTTATGGGTTTCTCTTCTTATTTTTAAATAAAGAAGCAGCAATCCAGTTTTCTATCCAGGTGGCTCTTACCTTGATGATATGAAGGACCTGAATATGAAGACTTTTCTATTCTCCAAGGCCTTGGGTCAGGGTGATGGTTGAATCTCTTTTGGATAGCTTTTTGTTGATATGTCTATCTTAAGGCCAATCATGACTTATGCTAAAATGAAGATCATCAATGGTAGCTATTGGAAAATCCCATAACTCAGTGTTTCATGCAGGGATGTGCATGGGAAACCAGATCTTTAGAGACACTGAAATCCTATCATGTTGAAGGTGGTCTAGCATACATTATTGTGGCCTTCAGTTCCAGCCAGTGTGAAGAGATAAGGCTTAGCTAGGGTGATAGAATGCCAGCTTTGCAATTCTTAGCTCTATGTTCAATTGGTTTTAAACATTTAATTCTTGTTGGTTTATATTTCTAGCTAATTACCAAACTTAAATAAATACATGCAGCCGTTCAGTTCAGCCTATATATATATTTAAAAACAAAGTAGTACTTGGATAATTCCAAAATTGTTTCCATTTAAAGAAAGCAAAGAGATTGCTAAAACTCCTTTTGCTCAAATAATCTTACTTACAGGTGCTAAGGGGATATAATATTAGAAAAACATAGATTTTATATTACACTGTGGAGTATGCTTTTAAAAGGAGTTCAATGTACTTGATTGAATTTGTTCTGTATTTGCATTCCAGCTGTCTTTCAACTTATTTGAGAACATATGCTAGAGAATTGGATATCGTTGAATCCTGTTTTCAGCTAATTGTATTTATTATTTATTTACATTTACTAAATGTGTAAGGTCATCCAACTTCAACAATTTGGTGGCCAACAAAAACAAGAATGAAGAATAAACTAAGGCAAGACAAAAATCTAATAATAATTTTAAAAGCCCCAAGTATTTATTTATTATTGCAATTTATATAACCCTCTCTTGTTATTTTGTATTGTTTTGTAGTAGTTGTTGTATTGTTGGCATTTTGGGAGGCTGCTTACTTAGTTGCTGTGAACCATATGGCTCACAGCAACTAAGCAGCCCTCCCCCAAGTGAACAATACAACAACATATACAAAACAATACAAACAAGACACACCTAAACAGAAAATAAAAAACATCTATATAATGATATAATATATAGGCAGTGTATACCAAAGACCAGCAACTATCAAAATAGTAACAGGTTCTACTCCAAGCAGATGGCAAAACCAAATCTTTAAGGCCTAACAAAAAGCCAGGAAAGGGTTAAGACCAATCTGATCTCTTGGGAGATGATGTTCCAACAGAAAAGGCTCTTTTCCTGGGTTCCACCACCTGGCATTCCCTAGCAGATGGGACTGGGCACATGCCTCTCCTACACGATCTCTTCTACCAGGACAAGCAGTCTCTCAAGTAATATAACATATAAAATGCAATAATAAAACCAAGCAAAATGGGAACATGAACTTAAATGCTTGAGGGGGAAGAAAAATTCAGTCTTAATGGTTTTCCTAAAGACAAGCAGAATTGGGGCTTTATGTGTTTGCCATAGTGACTATGAACCCTTAGGTTGCTCCAGAATGTTGGTCAGGATATGGATATTGATCCTTAAGCGATATATATATTCAGCAATAACCCCTTTGTCTATTCAGGCAGAGAAAATGCTTGGTGAAAAGGATAAATAGTGCATATAAACCAGGGGTGAAATCCAGCAGGTTCTGACAGGTTCTGGAGAACCGATAACGGAAATTTTGAGTAGTTTGGAGAAGCAGCAAATACCACCTCTGGTTGGCCCCAGAGTGGGGTGGGAATGGAGATTTTGCAATATCCTTCCCCCAGGAGTGGG